>CM047997.1:22726375-22738424 GCA_026261665.1 Melanotaenia duboulayi
GAATGCAACAACTTTAATTACAGGTGTCCCCACCCAATTTAAAATTCCTAATAATATACCCAACATAAGATCCATGTTCTAATTTGAATGCTGTCCAAGAACAATTATCTATTTTTTTTACAGAAAGCTGAAATATGTTTCAAATATCTTCTGTAATTTTAGATATCCAATCCACATTATTTATAAAGCACATTTAAAACAAGCAGCATTGTACCAAAGTGCTGCACAATCCTAAATTATTGAGCAAACAACAAAATAGAAAATAAAAGATAAAATAACACAGTTGCATAAACACACATATACATCTAGGCACACATACAACAAAAACAGTAGACTTAGAACAATACAAACAGTGGTTAAAAAAAACAGTAGCAAAGAAGCCTGCCTGACCTTCAAAGGCAACTTGTTTCAGAGATAAAGCTTAGATCAGCGAACCCCTGGATTCCAGAATGGGTGGAAAATGGAGACGTTATTAGAGACATCCAGCAGACCTCAGTGTGGATTTATCTTTTAGAGATAGACATTAGTGATTTAAAGACTTGATCAACGTTTCATTGTTTCCATCCAAAGTACAATAACTAAACGAGGAAGCAAAAAGAGGCTGAGCGACTTACCAGTTAAACACACGGCTGCTGATGGAATTATTGGGTAATGTAGAAGTTAAACTTGATATGACCTCAATGCAACAGCAAGACAGTCTCCCTTAACACGTAGCTGTACAAATAGCCTCCAGTCATAATTATAAATGAGGACAGGTTCACTGGAGGTCAAAAACCAGAAACCTTCATCTTCACCTGATCACATTCCAATCCACCTATAAAACAACTTTGTTCAATAGAGATTTTACTGTAAATAAGATTAGTTAGTTTTTTTCTAAAAATTACAGCCATGTTGGTTGAGTCAGCATATTATGATAAATTTCTGTTCTCCTGACTTATATGTATTGCTACCAGCATTTTAATATTTTCACTTAAGTCTTTTTCATACCAGAAAGAAACTCTCCAACACCCACAAACATCTGGCTGTTTTTCTTCACTGGTGTCAGATGACTCTACAGTACTCATTGGTTATTCCTTGCTTCAGAAAATACTCACCAGAGGAATGACCTGCAGTGATGCAGACAATAAGGGGATACTCATGCATCATGTTATGTATCAAAGCTAAAGTTTACTAACTGTCTGAACTTGACAGAAACACCAACCTGACCTTGCAACCTGCAATCATGTAAAAAAGAAAGAAAACGTCTTGCACCCCCTAAAATAAGTCCTTTTTACCATTGTTTTTTACCAGTTTTTACCACTACTGCCTCACTGTAGAACAGTTGAATAGCATCCCTTCTGGTTGTAATATGCAACTGGGTGGTTGCTGGAATATATAACTGGAATGAATGGTCCCAGTGCACTGAGGTTAACCATGCTGCCTCTGGCAATGGAAAAGGACTCAATTGCTTGTTTGAGTGGATGTGCTCTGAAGAATCCATGTACATGCTAATTTAGTGTAAAAGGGTATTATTCAGTGAAATAGCTTATAATCTCCTGACTGCATCTGCCCACAGTTTTGGACAAAAAAAACAGCCAGATCTTAGTCCCAATGCATTCACTTTCACTTTGCTAGGAGGGCATCGTTCGTCACCACGACACTGGTGCCAAAGAGGACTTGGTGTATAGGAGACCCAACACACTTTAACTCTGTTTGTTTCTTTCAGGGAGACACTTTATGTGGTGGGCTTGTTTGTAATTCATCCATCCCACATGAAGTAATAAAATAAAAACATGTCATTTTATGTTTGTAATGTTAATGCAATGAAATTGTAGTGAAACATATATTGGTCTGTAGTTACTCTAAAGCAAATCATCAAGTCATCTAAGGTTTTGCAGAGTTGTTGTTTATGTAAGATTAAGTAGAAAAACTAGCTTAAGAAAAGGCCCCCAACAAAGCCACACCCACCCCCACCTATCAAGGCACCTCCTCCTCCTCTTGTTCAATGAAGCCCAACCAGCCCAAGTTTAGTATGTGAACCTAAATGGTCCTAATCAAAATTAACAGGAAAAGTTTAAGGGACTTCTTTTTTTTAATCAGAGATAAGGCATCCATCTTAGTATGTTTCACAAAACTGTGTGGATATCTTTGTGAGTGTTTGTTTTTTTGTGGGTAGTCGGCATCAAGGCTGAATGAGGATGAATGACACTGCCTGAAAGAAGGAGAAGAGTTTGTAGAGCAGCACTCTCTGCAAAGCTCTGCAGGACCTATCATTACCAGATGTCACAGTAAGGGTTGCTGCCAGTCGAAACACTGGCTATTCCCTTAAACTCCAGCCCTCTGCCTCTTTCTCTTCCTCTCCTTCCTTCTTCCTTTTCTCGCTCTCCCTGTCTCCTTTTCCCTCACGCATTCCCCTTTCTTTTCCTTGCTCCCTTCTCCATTTCCAGCTGTTTTTGGAGTGTGCAGAGAAAACGAGAAAAGTTCTCCACCAATTGTCTCGGACCTGAGAGGAGCTCAGCGGTTGGACCCCACCCTCCTTCTGTCTCTCTCCCCTCTCTGTTCTATTGCTCTCTTCCTCTCTCGCGTTTTCTCTCCTCCCCTTGCTTGTGAGAGAGCACACCTGCTTGAATTTGGCTGCACACGCTCCGAGTCCAATTACCCCATTCTCAGCCACTTCACAGTTTCATCCCCCCCACTTGACTGGATTTTGGGAGTCAGGCTCATCTAACCGGCTTCTCCTCTTCTTTGCCTTGCTTCTGCTGGGAACAGGTAGGTTACTGTTTTGTCTAGAAGAAGAAATCAGGATAGGTACTGATCTTTGAGCAAAGAGCTTTTTGGAGCTACTTTCTAAAGAAAAATAGACAATACTATTAAAACTGCTGCAAACATTTTTCCTAACATAAATTGAAGCTGAAGAGTTAAATAACTATGAATATTTTATGTGTGCATATATGTAAGCATGTTGATTTTAGTGTGTTTGTGTCTCTTTTTAATGCAATATATTGTTCATCCTCCCTTTTCGGTACTTGTGCTGTAATATTCCAGATATGCTGCCAAGTCTTTTTCCCACACTACTCTTGGCTTTGTGATGAGAGACCTTAATCCGTCCAGTCTGCATACAGCACTGAATGGAGCAGAGACCAGGGAAGGGGGTGTGGTGGTGCTGCTCATGCTGGTACCTCTTATCTCTGCCAGAAAGCATATTCATTTGACCCATCATTAGTCTTCAAAGTATCCACTGCTTAGGTTCATGTGATTCCCCTTTTTATAGTTCCAGCTTTAGGTTTCATCATTGGTTTATGTGGAAGTGTTTGGACATCTGGCAAAGATTTAGTCATTTAGTGAAACTTGTTCAAGACAGAGGATGAGAGTTGAGCTGGCTGCTTCTTTTTCTTATCTTTAGCTAAGAATGTGATTTGCTGCATTAATTTTTTGTCTTTTTTTGTAGCTTTCTTTATATTTTTCTCTCCTTTTCTGGTGTTTTGGGCAGTCTGCAAGCAAATGTGGGGAAAAAAAGTCAAGTCAAAACAACAAAGAGGGTTTCTTTCTGTTGATCCACCCTATCACAGCCTGTCAGGACTTTGATTGGAAAAAGTTGTTTCTGCTGCTTCTCACACTTTCCATTTCAGCAGTTCATTTGAGACTGCAACCAGAGTATTTTCACGCCAATCTCTTATCTGTCTGCTCTGCAAGAACCTGTTTCTTTTCAGTATGAAGCTTCCTCGCTCAGCATAGCTAAAGCTGCTGTGTTTTCACAGAAGCAGAACAGGACCTAAATTGCTAGGGGCAACTTGAAGTAAGAGACTTTGAAGCAGAGATGAAGAAAAGGTTGTACCTGGCAACACAGAGTGCCATTAATCCTGTAATGGTACAGCTTCCTCTATTAAATAGACGACTGAATGCTTCCCAGCAAGCCACTACACAACTCTGAGTTAACTCATTACATCCTTTTTGCCAGCAGGCAACAAAAAAGGGAAAAAGCTAATATGGCTCAGCTGCACTGAATGAACTGAAATTAAACTGAACAAAAGGAAAATAAGACAACCAAAGGAGATTTTTAAAAAGAAATGACACTTTAAACAGAAGTGAAAAGATTGACACTTTCAAACTGAGCTGAGCAGATGTTCACCATTTGAACCAGAAATGACTGAATGGAAGTTTGGAGCAGGCGAGGCCTGAGATTTGCACTCAGGGGCTGAATTTTTTCCATCTGGACTTCAGCTCTCCAGGTCAAAAAGAGCAAAAGAACAATGGAGCTGAAAGCACATCAGCCATGAAAACTCCCCCCTCTCTCACTTTGCTTAGTGTAAAATAGAAAGTTCCACATTTCAATCTTTTCCGCCAAAGTTTGAAGGGTCAGACGGAGAAAGAAAATACCATGAGCCATGGAGCTGCATGGGAAAGGAAAGAAAAGAGCACAGAATGGGAGGAGGAGATGGAAAGAGAAGAAAGAGAGAAAAAGTTGGGCAGTCGGTCCAGGTCTGTGCAGCACAGATTGTTGATATAGGGACGGGCAGGCTGACAACTCTTCTCATAGAACAGCTGTAATGTGGTTTAACTTCTCGCTGGCTTTCTCATAGTATAACTGCAGCAACAGGCAAGCTTTAAAGAGTTTAAGTTATCTAAAGAAAATTTCTTTAATCTTTTTTGGCTGTAGAAAGTGTTTTGCTGTGATTGTGGGGGTCAGATTGAGTGTCTTGGGCATCTTTTGAGCCAAAAACATCCCCAGAAATCGAAGGCCAGACTGATTTAATCATATTACAACAACTCCTTGGCTCTGAAAATATTTGTTGGCTGTATCTTTGCATATCTGCAGATGAACATGTTCTCACCCAATTTCCCAAAGGTATGTCAGAAATGTTTTAATGATGAACACGTTTGTCTTACAGCAGCTAAATTTGGTCCACAAAATGGAACAATTTGGCATTTTTATCATTATGGCAGGGAGGTCCACACAGGTTAAAAAGGCCACACGTGTTTTAAACGTCCTGTGGCCTTGTAAATACATTCCAGTGATGAATTGCCGACAGACACTCTGCAGAGGCAGATACAGGCTGGAGGAAAGTTGGAGAAAATGGGGGAGGTAGCTGACAAAGGTGGAGGCTGGTAGTTAGATTTTATATCCAAGCTGCAGTAGTCTGGCTGTTCTGGTCATTTTGCTGCTGGTATCACATTGATTATTTAAGTTTGAACATTTCAATGAAAAACAGCAAAAAATGAAAGAAAGTGACAAAACAAAGAAAGGAGAATTGCTTTCTGCCCTCATGCAAGCTCTCCTTCCTGTCTGGGAATCATTAGTGTTGCTCAAGGGGAATGTGGAGGGAGGGATGAGAGAGATGAGGCAAACGGGGGAGACAGGAAAGCTGACAAGGATGCCGCCGCCACAGGAAATGTCATCCTCCGCCTCTTTGCTCTTGGTCAGCCATGGGATGATAAATCGCAGCTGAGGAAAGAAGAACAATTTACAGTTTGTATCATGTTGGTAAAAAAGTTTGTCACAGTTTTTGTTTTACTGCAGCTTTCCAGTACCCACCCGTGGTTCTTTCAGCTGGTGTTTCAAAATCATCTGAAGCCCTTATTTAGTCTTTGGAGTCCATTACACCACCAGTTGTCTCAGTGAAGTGAAAATACAAGATATTCTCAGTCTTATTCATCAGAGTTCGGTTCAAGTAGTTTAATTTATTACACCCTGACTGAGCGTCTTTGCTTTACTGTGATCCAGACTTTTTTAGTTTCTTGGTTCACGGTCCATCATCAGAAGACTTAATGACTGTTAGTCGACTTCCTGTAACTGAAGCTTGTCCCATTTGAAACTTAGGACAAGATGCTGGCCTTGTTCCCTACATGACGAAATGCTGACCTGAAATTCTGACAATGAATTGTTGAAAATGTGAATAAATATTTTTGCCAGTAATACAAATATTAGTGGCAGTTTATACCCAGTTTATTTACACAGGTCATTTGTTTCCATGTCATAGGTACTAAGTCTTTTCACATTTTTAATCAACATACTTGAGACTTTGACTTAAAATTTTAATTGCCTCAACATTTTCACTGCACTCACAACCTTTATGCAAAACCTTTTTCTCATTTACCCGAAATTATATCTTTCAAGACATTTGATATATGTGCAAAATTTGAGTCTTTTGTAGCATCAAGGTTTAATTTCCGGACATGTCTGCAACAGTAAAGTCATTAAAAAGGATGGTTTTTATTTTATATCAGAAAGTTTCATCATCTTTGAAGCTGAAATGCAGATACTGGTGAGACAAAGTTTGCTGGGTCCAGTCATGTTCCAGCATGTTGTCTATAAGTTGAGAACACATATAAGTGTGTTATTTGATGAGTCAGTGTCAGGTTTACCAGGTTGGTATGTCTGTGTGTGTGCTCGTTCAGGAGGTCTGAGAAGGGAGATGTTTACAGAGAAGACCATCTCTCAGGTTCAATGGATGCATCTGAGCAGACTGGTAATGAAGGAAATTATGCCTGAGGCACAGCAAGCTGTCTCTTAAATGGTGTCCAAACATCCATCCCAGCTGGGAGAGGTGTGAAATCTTGGTTTTAGAGGCTTTTTGTTGTATGGAACAACTTGAGTGACCACACTTTTTTCTTAATATAAAGCCATACAGCGCTTAGTTTGCTCTGATTCGGCGGTGACAAGTTGCTGATTTGGCCCAACAGGAATCTTCAAAATCCTCTGCAGTCTTTTTTCCTGGCTTTATTCTCAAATTGTTTAATCCTCATCATGAACTTCTCATCAACTTGAGCCTCATTATGACTCACAGAGTAGCAGTAACTCTTTGCAGCCATTAAATGCTCACAGAGCTTAGCCTGAGATGCCTTCCTTGCCTGCCTGGTTTCCATTAAAAGCTGCTGAAATGTTAATGGAAAAGGTTGACGGATTGATAGCTGGACACATGAAGGGCCATTAGAAATGCTACACCAAGGAACATGCTCATGTATATCTTTATATGTGCCCATTGCCACAGGTCAAAGCAGGGAGATAAGGTTCAGTAATCAGCAGTGAACATGCTGTTATTTTATGTGCATAGCTGTTACTTGAAGCGTAGCTGGCACGTATCCTGTGTAGATGTTGCAAAGTGTTTGACCCTTCGAGATGTGCCAGATGTGAGGAGTTTACAGATCAGTGGCTCTTTCATAAGCCTGATAAAGTTATTTGGCATGAGTCTTATCACACTTCAAGGAAACAGTGTACAGCGTGGTACCAGTCTGTCTAAGATGGTTAAAATAACCCATCAAAGGCATCTACAAGCACTATTTGACCCAGGAATGCCTTACACTTCTTAATCCAGATCAGCGACAGAGCGCTGCTGCCAGGTCTGCAGACAAAATTTTGGTTGGATTGAATTGTCAGCTTTGCTTAGATAAGACAACCAAACATAGCCAAGATTACTCAGCCTGTCAAAAGCTGGAACAATCCATCCTCTGGAGCTGGAGTATGGTCAGACTTGAGCTCTTTCTCCAAAAGAACTGCATATGTTATGTTTCCAAATACATGGAAAACTCCATCTTAACATTAAAAGCTGTGACATAATTCCAGGCTCCAACGTCTGACTAATCATCCTTCTGAGTGTTTTTCAAGTTATTTGTCTGCTTCATAGTAACAGAGACGAGCAGAGATACTCCAACATGATTCCCCTGTGAATGGAAGGGATTTCAGACTGAACATATTGTAAGCAAGCACTGTAACTACCAAACTAGAGCTGTACAGTGTGTTAAAGTAGTGGCTGTTTTGTGGACAAAGACTGTAATTACCGCTTGTGTTGAGAGTCACCCTGAAGAGTGATCCTCATTCTGACCTGACGTAACCTTAGTGTAGATGCAGACTACGTCAGCCCATCACTTTGTGTCTTACACACTCTTTAAACCTTTTTAAAGATTGAAACCCATGATTCTATACTGCATAAATGCAAAAAAAATTATAAGGTTCATTAACATTTCAAAACATGGCAACACACGTTTAATGAGAACATAAAGTCAGCATATGGGCATCTTTTTCACAGACCACAGAATCATTTTAAGGCATGGCCAACTGATGGTTTTGGGTAGGTTTCATCATCTTGGTCATGATGTTCGGGTCAAGGTCCACTGGAGCTGCGGCTCAAACAAGGCCTTCAATTATTGTGGCCCCGCGATGGAAGGAACAACTTATGGCTTTATGCATGAGCAGCAGATTGCTGGGTTTTTGGGACTCTGATGTGTGTGTGAAAGACAGAAAGAAATACTGTAAGTGAATTTGTGTCTGTGTGTAAGGAAGGTCAAGAAGTTTGTATGAAAGTCCATGCTGTCTTTGAGCTTAAAAGACTGTATGTGCCACCTGGATCATAGTTGCAAGTAGAAACAGACAACGGCAAAGAAGGATTTTCCCGTCAACTCGACATACGCAGTAGATACGTAATATTTTGTTGTGTTTTTGACACACACTTATAAGAAAGTACTTGGTGAGCAAATGTGATTTATTGTGTTTGCACAGAAGAAAATGTGGAACAGTTGTATACAGTTGCAGCCATGAAATTTCCTGTGATGTATCCCTTGTGTGTTACTACAGTATAAAAGCTAATGCAGATGTTGCAGCAGCTAATGTTGTTTCTGTTAAGCATGCATTGCATAAGAACAATATATTAAATGCATATTTCAGTATGTATTATATATATATATATATATATTAATCTGAAAATGACTAAATAGCTAAAGAAAAAAAGGCACACAGTATACTTGCTGAATTAAATCTAAGACCTGTAAATGGTTAAACAGGAAGAGTCCCCACAAAGTAGACTCTATAAATGAGAATGACCTTGAGAATGACAGATCAGGATCTGTACCATAGTTTTCTGGGCTCCTCTTTTAACCATCCCCCATCTATCTTGAGTTATATGAAACAATAAAAAAAAGTATAACAATATAAAAGAACTATAATGACCAAACAAGAGAAACAACTACCTAAAACTGCATAAATAGCTGAAAATCAATACAGTTAAAGTAATGTTTATTAGCACACAGCATCTAAACTCAAAAGTCACAGAAGTAGCAAATAGTGGAATAAAAATCCAATCCTTTTACAGGTAAATGAACTGTACTTATAGTACACTGCTGGCCTTTTTGACCATTCAAACACTTTTACACTACATTAGACAATTCAGATACAATCTAGAAAGTAAAACAACAGCGAGCCACAGCAGAGATGTTCACAAGTCATCTTATTGCAAGTCCAAGTCAAGTCTCAAGTCTTTGACCTCAAAGCTAAATCTTGTCTCAAGTCTTTGACCTCAAGTCGAAGTCAAGTCACAAATCACTTTTTGTTGTAATGAGTAATCTGACATGCAACACCTGCCATCTGGTCTGCTTAGAAGATGCATTTTAATATCCAAGGAAGTCTGTACTCAGCCTTTTTCTACCAGCATTTAATAACAGGACTGATCTGTAGCTTAAATTGACAAATGCAAATGATTTCTTTGCTTTACTGAACATGGAAAAGCTGGTGATGAACATGGAAATTCATTAAAATGAGTAAATTTGCTATTAATACAATTTATCCAAGAGTTTTTAATGTGACCCAAAAATCCATCTGGACTCCAAGAGAAATATTGTTTCCCTAAATGTAGAGACGAGGGTCAACATGATGCACTTTAATGCAAGATCACCACCTGCCCTGGAAGTTTCATGTTTCCCTGCAGCAAAACACTTGATCCAAACAACAGCTTGTTGTCAAGTTCTGCACAACCCTCTTAATGACCCATTAATAATTTGGCTCAGTTGTATTGCAGCAGGTAAACATGTAAAATCTGCAAGACAATTGGTCATCCCTGCCCCAGTGCATCAAAAAAATATTAATATTTATAGGGCTAGAAAAAACTCTGTGAGATGAGTACATAAAATATTCATTTTAAACTTTTTAAAATGAATGAAGAAGCTCAATATTTTAATTAATTAAGATCCAGTATTTGCAGGTCCAGTAAATATTTCTTACATTCCTACACTCCTTAACACTCCCAGTAAAATTGCACTGTTGTGGGTCTGATCCCAGTTTAACATGATCATGGTTACAGTTACAGTTAATGTAAACTGTTCAGCAAAATTTATTCTTCTTTTCTGAACACAGTGGAGCCAATCGGATGGAGTTAACTTTATTTGAATACAAAAGTAGTAACAAGTCAACGTTTACATCGCTGTGGCTTTAAGCTCTTTGCTAACATAGATGCTAACATTAGCTTTCATATTACAGTGACCAGGTGTGTTTTAAGGTAAATAAAGGTGGGTGTGATGGATTCAGCATCCTGGATTTTTATACAGTTTGCTGCGCTTATACGGGTCCCTTTTTATTAAGTTCTTAATACCCAAAGTTACAGGTGCTTTTGCAACAGCTGCATTTACCGATGCTAATATTTTGATTGTGCGTTTACTGCGGCGTGTCTGTGTGTCAACGTAAGTGTTACATCTGGGGAAATGACAGCAGACTGGAGATCAGACAGAAAGAAGATCATGAAAAAAAAAATAAGATTGTTCACGAGTCTCAAGTCGCGACTCTGAGTCGAGTCTCAAGTCACTTGAAATGTAACTTAAGTGTGACTTGAGTCGGAGTCCCAGACTCGGGTCCTTATCTCTGTAGTTCTGCAATAAAAAGGTTTAAGACTTCTAAAATTACCAATATCTTTACAAAAGTGTAGAACAGTTGTAGGCATGCACCTGCTTTTCAAAGTCATAACAAGTCAGTAGCTTCAAATATGTGTCTAATGACCAAAAAGGGGGTGGAGGATGGTTTTACATCAGAAAATGTCATGGCTTCCATTGTCTGTTGAGGTGAGTCTCATCTGGTCCAATCAGACCTGGCTCTATGGGTGGGCCCCAGTGGGAAAGCCCCACCCATTCACAAGTCAGGCCCTCCCATCCAGCCTTTTTCATTTTCATTTATATACTTTTCAATATCATTTTCATTTATAATTTATTTAACAGTAGTTTTTAATAGTGGTACTAAATGATCAAAAGTAGAATCAGTTACCATATGTGTCTGTGTAATCACCAAACCCCGCGACAACTTGAACAACATAATGTGCTCTTTGAGTTATTGCGATATTTGGTTCGAAGTCATTAAATAGTTTCCATGACATTTAGTATGTCTGGATTTTGTCTGCTGTTTTCCTGCTTTTTTAAAGGATCAGTTTGGTTGAGCTCTAGTTGCCTTTTTCTAAAATGAACTTGTGTAAACTTTTGCAGGTTAGTAGCTTAATGCAGGGACAAAATTTTAATATCAGAGGTGGGGGGGCAGAAGTATTTTTTATAAAACTAATCTTTCAGCTCACTGTGTTTTCTAGTAGTTCTTCTAGCTTTCTGTTGCTACTTTTAAGCTTAATGTTCCTTTATTTGGTTTGACTGGTTGTAAAGCATGTAGCAAAACATTATCACCAATTCTGTGTTTTACCTTGTTAGTCAACGTCACACCAACTCAGTACCACCAATTTCACACCTATTTATGGAATATCATGATATACATAGCACCACCAATGGTGGGCAGGTCAAACTGAAACACAGGTGGGAAGAAATTGAATAAAATGTCCATTATTCAGTGTAAGTACTCAAGTATTACATTTTATTTTAAATAAGTGCAACAGAGAACCATTGAAATTTTTTTGTAAATGAAAAGTAAACAGCAAGACCACAGAAGGGTCAACATGAGGAACTCAATCAAAGTTTCCAAACACATAAATAAATTCCTGGCAGAGTTTCTTCCTGTCCAAGGCATCAACTCTTTCTTGATGTATATAACAAACTACCACATTGTTAAGGCGTTTCTGCCTCATGCAGTTGAGAAGCCAGGTCTTTAACCTCCWYAGTGCGCTGAAACTTCTCTCAGCTTCAGCAGATGATGTTGGAATAATCAACAACAGCCTCACAAGGACCTCCACCTGGTCAAAAAGACCTCTGACTTCAGGCAGCATGCCTCTTAGGATGTCTGGTCATGCAAACATATGTCTGTCATGAATAACATATGTTTATTCTTTCAACCTCACCCCTGAGCCTCCAGACTCTTCTCCTCCATCTCCTCCAGCTTCTC
>CM047997.1:22760277-22775648 GCA_026261665.1 Melanotaenia duboulayi
CTTCCATTGTCAAATGCTTCCCCCTCCCTTGAAATGGCAAACTCCTCCTTCCTCCCATGCACCAACATTTTACATTCCTGTTAAAAAAANTTATTATTAACATTTCATTATTTTTTTATTAACTTTGCTCTGACAGCCATTCTTCTTTTGTTTTGGTAACACCTCCTTCCATTGTTAAACGCTTCCTCTTCCATTGAAATGGCAAACTCCTCCCTCCTCCCATGGACCAACATTTTACATTCCTGTTAAAAAAAAATAAAGTGTTGCCTTACACTTCACTTTTAAGTTAACAAGACGTCGTTTGATTTAAAGAGACACTGAACATGGCCCGGTATAGTTTTAGGAAAGTTGATCATTGCAGTCTTGCTGAGGGAGGTGCTGGCTTCATTTTAATTAGCAGAACATTTAAAACATTGCCAGACATAACACGAGTTGCAAACCAATTTTGCAGCATTTTCAATGATATTTAAAAGAAAAATCTTTTTCTTACAGTCACTGGAATTTGATGTGCGTAGAAAAGCTCAACTTAAGCTTTTGCCATTTAAAACAGTTGAATGAAGCATAACAGTAAACATAACTCTAAGCCTGACACAAAAAATCCTTCCTGGTGAATTACACAAGTAACATTTTAGTGCAAACAAAGTTAGTAGGAAAACGCTGCTCAAAGCCAACATCTCCCTTCTGGTCTAATGGAAAGGATGTGAGAGCATCAAAGTAAATATCCATAAATTCACAAGCACAAGCAAGTAAAATGACAAAATGTCTGCTTTTCTGCCTCCAGAACCGTCTGGAACCATTTAAGTGTGCATTTACAGACAGAAAGCACTGCCAGCAACAGAGGTAAAAACACAGCAACCTCAAAGAAATAAATATTTTTACGCTGTTTACTGGTGAAGTGGCACCAATGCCAGCTGTGTCTGAACCAATGAATAATATGGCAGTATGAGGACAAACTTTGTGTACAGAGAGAGCAGGAACAGAGAATCCGTCCAACTCTTTGTGTGCACCTATTCTTGAACATTTCTTATCGCTGGATTGATAATCAATAAAATGTGCATAATTAGGCCACCTCCTGCAGCTCAGCTTTCCTCAGGTCTGTGGAGCTTTTCAGCATTTTAAAGCCTATTGTCTCAGCTTTTACGGCCCACGGTTTAATTGATTTGATTCAGCGTCATGTTTTCTATCGAATCTGTTTCCAACTGTAGTAAAATGTGATTTTATAAAAAACAAGAAACCATACTTTACCTCAAAACAAAGTTATCAACAGGCCCCTAAACATTAGTAATGCAAGTAAAAAGGCAGCTAGCCATTGTTTATAAAAGGCATTTAATTAACATTATAGACAGTTGTCTTTAATTTAAATGGGCCACTTTAGATTTGATTGAACATTTTTTTCTCTTTGAGGAATTAAGTAACATTAGTGGCTCCATTTCTGATAAGTCAATATTTCTGCTGTGGAAAATCTCTATTGCAATATGAACCATTTGTTCTGTCAGTTGTAGGTTAAATAAGTTAAAATTAAAAGAGTAGATCTTTAAAAGGAACCTCAACAATCCACTTGCAAGCAGATAAGTAGGTCCAGACCTAGAAACTTTTTGAAGGGGGACCATTTGATGTAATGATGTACAAATTCTGCACTATGATCAAGAACTTAGAGTTTATGTAGAACAACACTGTAGTACATTACATGCTGCATTCACTTTTGTTGGGCATCAGACGTTTACCCAGGTAAAAGTTTACATTAAAGACCCACTCTGTAACTTTTCAACCTTAAAACAACACATTCTGCAATATGCAACTTTTTCATCTATGATGCTGCATGATGTTGTAGCTTAGTTGTTGCACACGAGTCACACGCTAGCAAGCAGGCCGGCCGTTCTGAACGCATGTGGCTGATTCAGCAGAGAAACATCAGAAGACATTATCAGAGAAAGAGAGGAAACAAAAGAGAACCAGAGAAAAGACAAGACAAGACTCAACATATGACTGGTTTTTACTGTCAGGAGGGATCTCAGAGTACAGATACAAAAAGTGGCGCAGCTGTGTCCAGATGCCATCCGGACTGCTCCGCTTAGGCTGTGTGTTTTATTTCTTTTTATTATTTACTCTTATCCCAGTTATCTCAGGCAGGATAATTTATTACTGTAGCACACTTTTGGACATTGTAAAACTTGTTATGGGGACCAGGAGTGGTCAGCTGAATTCCGGTGTGATAACAATGGACACGCATCACCAAAACAGAGAAAGAAAAAGCGCAGAGGACGTTGAGGCGGTGTTCAAAACACACTGAGATCCCAAGCCCGTCGTCCACCTCTGCCCAGCATCCTAGCTACAACCAGACCTTGGATAAAAAGTCTGGCATCATTCTGGCATAGCAGATCAGAACTGAGAATCATGTCACCATACATCTACTATTTCATTAATAATTCATCAGTTTTCTATAGATATTTATTCCGATCATGGTTTGCAGGGGGGTTGGGTCTACCCCAGCTACTGCTGGGAAAGGCAGGGCAGGATACACCCGGGACATGTCCCCATCACTTCCTACTTTATGATATGATTGAGAGAATCTGAATGTATATGCCAACATTTCTTGCTCATCGTTGTAAAATATTGTTTTGTCTGCATCCCTTGGTATCTAAAAGATTTATAAGGGGTTTGGTTGAAAAATAAAATAAAACTATCTTTTTCTCAGTTCTTTTCTTTGACCTCATTGAAAAGTGTCTTGGTCCTAAGAAAGTTAATGAGACTTAAAAGACAATGAGAATCCAACCACACTTACATGAAGCTTTAAGGTGGGTCAGGCTAATTAACAACACAATGAACCAGAATGAAAGGCGCAAGATGTAACATAAACAGAATACACAAGGGGTTAAGCTCTTCAAAATAAAATAGGAAACAAAATAGGAGACTTAAAAACAACAAAGGCCAGAAACTAAAAAGCAGAATACAAAAGAAAAACAAAAACTAAATAAAAAACCCACAGATTAACAGTCCTATCATGGTATTACACAGAGGCTAGGAAAAGTTATTATGTAGAATAAATGAGGCAATAAAATAAGCATTAGCACTGCTAGCTACTGTATTACATTTTGGTGAAATCTATTCAAAATAAAAAGTATCTATTCATATACTTCCACGTCATTTCTTTCCATTAGGAACCTTCTAAGGTGTCGTTCAGCCTGAGGATCCTAAAGAACTGGCTACATCAATATCTGAAGCTGACAGCTAATCCTCTAATACCCTCATAAGTCCTGTTTCCGCCAGCGAGGGCGGCTCAGAGCTGGACAGGTTGGGACTTTTTTTATTTTTGCGTTTCTGTATGAGAAAACTGGGTAGGGTATCCTAATATGTGACCCGTCCTATGTTTTTTGGGACTCTTTTGTTCGAATACCATTCAAACCAATTTGACCCAAAAGGTGTGACACACTGTTGATTGGTTGGAAAAAGTCACTTCTAATGCTACCTGGCATTAAAAACAAAGCAGGAATGGCTCTTTGTTTAGAGCAACATATTTTCTTTTTGTTGATTAAATCTCCATTTAAAATAGCATTACAAAGCACTGCCAAGAAGAAAGAGCACAAACTGTTGGACGACCGCCATTCTCCTCCTTGTTCCTGAGTCGTATTTTGGTTCTACTTTAAGGAAGGTGTTGTTGTCATGCTGTTACGTGGCTGAGGTATTTATCGCTACTCGGATGATACTCTGCTTCTCAGATAAGGTTACGGTTTTCTGTGGGAACGCAACAAGATTACAGTTTACAAACCATATCCGCACCCTAAAAGCAGATTTATACTCGCGCAGTGTCTGCGTCATCACTGTAGGCCCAGCGTAGCTTCGCAGAGGTCTGACGCGCACCTGCTACACAGATGGTTACAAGGAAGCACTCCCTTATGATTGGTCAATTTGAGATTACGAGTTTCCAGATTTCTGGATCTTCTCGTTGAATTTGTGTAGTAACCGCCATTTTTAAAAACAACACCCAATAAATCAAGACAATGAAAGGCTGATCAAATTATTTCTTTGTTTTCCTTCACAAGCTCATGAAGACACTGAACCATACTGGACGCCATTGTTGTTTTAAAACAGAAAATACATACCGGAACTAAAGTGAACCATCAAAAGAACTCCGACCTGGTGAGTTTATCAGCCGATACCACCATGCTGCCACCTTCAGATTAGGAGGAGAAACTGCAACACAACACCAAAATGAGTGCGAGAGCACACTCACCAGCGTCAGCTAGGCCGAGTATAAATCTACCTTCACCGTCTAGTCCCAACTCGCACCCATTGGTGGAAACAAGGCTATAGATTGCTGGCTTATTTCTAGTTGAGGAAGTCCTCAAAATCTCTGTGTTGGTCCTATGTGGACTGTCCAGGGTCCTTCCTCTTGCCTAGTAGCTGCTAGCCAGAGACTCTGCATTGGAACAAGCAGATATAAAAAATGGATGGAAGTTCTCAAAATATGTTAAGACTCATGAGATGTGACTTTTAGACCAGTCTGAGACAGTTGTCTTCTCCGTTTGTTTGCTTTGTTTCCTTTTCTTTTGTTTCACTCAGTCTTTAGTTAGGTTTAGGCAAAACAATATTCCATACAGGTTTAGGAACTAAAATCATTCAGTTGTGTTTTGGAAAGGATCATAATTTCTTTTAAAATTACGGTTTCAAAGCATGTGCCCAGGATGCAGACGTATAGTTTCACCATGTTTACTCTGGTGCATTAGAAACTGCCACTAAAAGGCTTCCTTCTGTAATGATTTGTGGCAGAGAGGGGCCCCGACTAGCAGCAGCATGTGATGTAAGTGAAAACAGGTTGTGTTTAGATACTCAGTATGTAGTTGGTTTGGTAGGCACCACTACATGTTAAGTGATCCCTAAGGGTTTCTCAGCAAATGACCCAAAAATACTAATGACTTGCTCACATGGCCTTTGGGTCATCTGCCGTGACTCTGCAGTTAAATCACTCCACCAGTGTCTCCTCCTAATTATAAGTCTATACAGCTGTTTAATGTTGACAGAACATTATCATGATTCACTAAATCTTGTCCTTTATCAAAAAAAAAAGGCAGTGAACCATTAAACCAGACAATAATCTTTTTTCAGAGGTGTTAAGTGGTGCTTAACATATTCACTTGTTGAAGTTTACCTCTGTAAAAGAAGTCATGCTCAAAGATCAAGAAAAATGACTCAGAAAAAAAATGTGCACAGAGACCAAAATAAATACAAAAGCCAAATTAAAGATGTCTGACACATGTGAGGAGAGTTTATGTTTTCCCATTGCAATACGAAATCTTGTTTGCAGTCTCCCTGTGGAGGTTTTAAGATGTTTCTTTTCATCCTTATAATTTAAAACCACATTGTCTTTGTCTGAAAATTTCTACATTAAAATGGATACTTCATTTGTGTATTTGTGTGCACAGGCAATGAGAACGTAAATGCATAATCGTCCTTATGCGTCATATCTCTTATGATTTATTAACATTTATTGAAGGTTACAGTGACATTCTTGTTGCAACAGGTTTACCAAGAGCTTGATGTATAGAGAAAATATTTGATTCCAGCAGGTGTGGAAGCAGCAATCATAAAACAAGAAAAAATGCATGGCATTAGTAGAAACAGAACGAAACCCTCATCAAAACTACACGATGTTGTCTGGTTGAGGTTGGTGAGGACCTAAATAAGACTAAATGTAGTCAAACTTAAATCTAAAGCCGAAGATTACTGGACTTGCTTCTTTGGACTAAAACATCTGCTATTTGAGAAAAACATCTGTAAATTCAGAAAAGTATATATTGTAGAATAAATAAGTGTGAAGGTTGTATACATGATGAGAAGAGTGTCTAAGATGGTGTCTGAGAATGGTATGTGAGTAAAGTACCAGACCACACTGCGACCAATCAAATCCAGGTGCCAGTCTCAGCATGCAGTGATGGACATCCAGGAACAAATGGGGCAAACATTTAGCCATTTACTTTCCGACCCCTCATCTTAACCTGCGCCACTGATTAGATGGGATCTCCTTCTGTAGCACGCAGAGAAATACTGCAGGGTTTCTGAAGGATATTAAAAAGATGTAAATGTACAGCAATAAAAAGTATAAGTTACAACACAGACATATGGTAACAGTTTGGATCTACTACCTCAATCAAATATTGTCTTTTCTTTCTGGTCAAAAACAGAAGAGAAGCCATGTTTACGTCAAGTATTATGTAAGTCCGTTCTGGCTGTTTTTATAGCCAGATTTTCTAAGCCTGATTTGTAGCTTGAGAGGAAGACCAAAGTTATGCTGAACTGGCGTCTGGGTTAAATGGCTGCCAAAGACTGTTTTCACATTTTTCCACACAAACTCTCCTCCTCATTAAGCTTTTCCATGCACAGCCTAACTAGGTCATGCACAGGTTCAGCTTTCAAGCAAGCAATAATTAGGATGTTTGCTTGTAAAGATCACAACTAGACAACAGAGACACTGCTGTAAAATACTCCCCATTCTTTGTCACACCTGCTCTTGGTTACTTAACAGTTTTTGGACGATGCTCCCCCAGACATTCATACTGATGAACGCCCTGACTCCTGTTTCCCTCCCCTTTCCCCTTCTGCCTCTCCATCAACCCCTGTCTCTCCTCCCCCTCTCTCTTTCTTTCTGTCTCTGTTTTTCTCCAGAGACTTCCAGTTTTTGAACACCACACTGTTCTTACCTCCTGGCCCTCCACCCCACGCGCACAAAGAAAGAGAAGATCAGGTAAGCTTGCATGCCTTTGAAATTTACTCTTGATTAGCGATCTTCATTTCGGTCTCCTGAAGGAACCACTGGGCTTTAGGCCATGGGTTCTGCATGGTGCTGCGACAGAGAAGGCTAAAATACTTGTGCACAGAAGAAAAATAAGTACAATAAGCAAAGTATGATGATGCATTTTGGTGGTTTAGCTTAGACCTAACAGGTTTATAGAGCTTGACAGTACCTTTTTATGCCTTTGGAAAATAATCTGCCTGTTTTGAATCTGGTGTTTCCCCACATTTTTCATGAATCTGGAATTAATCAGACTGTATTTTACCGTTAGTCTGAACTAACAGTAGCTGAAGTAGAAGCCTTCTTCCAGGTTGAATTAATTCATTTACAAAAGATAAAATCCAATATGATATTTTACAAAGGCAATAAAAAAAGATGCATGCTATATTGGAACATCTTTGTTGTAATATTGCTATTAAAATGTCTTTAAAGCAGTCTGCTCAGTGCTGCAGCTTGATAACTAATTCTTGGACTCCTTTGTGTCCACTTGGTTAAAATGAACCCTTGACTGATTACACAATACACTCAAGAATGGGTGTGGCGATTGTGTGTTGGTGGGCTGGTTGAACAACTTTTTAATGTTATCTTTAATATTATTATTATTCCATTTTGAATTTTGACCCTTTTGAAAAACTGAAATAGTCAGAATGCCAATTTTGTCATTTAACAACAATTTCATGAGTTTTAATTAAAGTCAGTTTTGTGTTAATGGTCATTGGTTTATGTGTTGTTGATCTGTTGTTTTCTAACTTTTTCACTTATTTCCTTTCCCTCCATTCCCTTCCTTCCCTCCCCAGAAGCCATGTTTCCTATCCGTGTACCCCTCTTAGCTGCACTGGTCAGCCTGACCCTATGCCAGTATTATGACTACGACTACCAGCCTCTTTCCATGTTCGGGCCATCAGGGCCAAACTGTAATCAAGAGTGTGAGTGCCCGATCCAGTTCCCTAGCGCGATGTATTGCAATAGCCGCAAACTTAAAGTTGTACCTGTAGTTCCAACAGGGATCAAGTACCTGTACCTGCAGAACAACCTGATTGAAGAGATCAAGGCAGGAGTGTTTGATAATGTTACTGATACTCTGCGCTGGCTGATTCTTGACAACAACCAAATCACCAATGCTAAGATAGGGAAGGGAACCATTGACAAGCTCACAGCACTGGAGAAGCTATTCTTCAGTCACAACAACCTTACAGAGCCAGTCATCCCTCCCTCAAAGGCCCTTGAGGAGCTGAAGATTATGTACAATAAGTTGTCCAAGTTTCCCTCGGGACTCTTAACTGACAAGGAGAATTTGACCTCCATTAATCTTCAGCACAACGAATTAACCTCTGAAGCCATTGCAGGGGCTTTCAAAGGGCCAAAGAAGCTGCTGTCTTTAGATGTTAGCCATAACAAGCTGAAGAAGCTGCCAGCCGGAGTCCCAAATTCACTGGAAATCATCTATGCTGACTACAACGATGTTGAGGGTATTGGAGCAGGATACTTGAACAAGCTGCCCGCGCTTAAGTACCTGAGGATCGCCCACAACAAGCTGGTGGACTCTGGGATTCCTGCTGGAGTGTTCAATGTAACATCACTGGTTGAGCTGGACCTCTCTTTCAACAAACTGCAGTCCATCCCTGAAATTAATGAGCAGCTGGAGCAACTCTACCTTCAGGCCAATGAGATCAGCAGTGAGTGGCAATGTTTTAACATTTTAACATTTCATTTTAATTGAATGTTTTTATGAAGGTTACCTTTGAAGTCTAATATAATTATGAAAGTTATTTACTGAATTTGGTTTGGAGAACATTTAGGGTTGGAATGGACTCAACAAGCCGCTCAACAGAACCAAAAGCAAAAGGTTGAGGCCGTGCTTCCAAGTAAAAGCTTCCACAAAGCCTACAATCAGAAGAACCTTAGCTAGATAGAGCTAAATCAGCTTGTTTTCTTGTAGAAATGTGGATAATTTGGATGTAAAGGTAAAGTTATCTTCCTTTAATTCTACAGTTTGAGACAAGTGATGAGAAGTGGGAATGGTTTCACACAATACTGACCATTTAGGATTTAAAGATATGGAGTTTAAAATGGCAGTATCATTAACTATTACCCTATGATGAAAGGGGAGAACGATAAATTAAGCCAGTTAGAAGTATAAACTTATTTACCAAATCAAAACTAAACCACACTCCATGGTCCGGTGAGGCCATGGTTTCCAACCTATTTTCCTTGAGGACCCCCTTCATGCAAATACTCTCTTGCCTCTTGCGGGGTCCCAGACCCCAGGCTGGGAACCACTGCTGTAAGGTATGGCTCTTTTTCAGGGAGTCCCATGGAGCTGATACTATCCTATATTAGCTTTTGGTGCTGAGATTCCAAACTTGCCAAGCTGATATCAAACAGCGACATCGAAACACTGCAGAACGCTGATTGGTCAGATTCATGACCTGTTGGCCCAAACAACTACCTAAAGCCAAACACAAACAACGCACTTCCTTGTCCCATGCAGTCATTTGAAAGTCAGGCAAGTCATTTACCAGTTTAAGTGCACAGATCACATACTTTGAGCATGGCCAATGATTTGAATTTCAATCGATTTTTGCTTCTCCATCGATGGAGCTGAACCCTTCAGTGTCCCTTCATTATGATCACTGGCAGCAGATATTCACCCTCCTCTGAGATAAAGGCCATTGCAAACTTTCAACTTCAGCACTGTAACCACTCTGTTCTCTTACATGTAAAGCCTTTTTTATGCTCCCTTTACGAACGTGCATGGGAAAAATGTTGTCAAAAGACAGGACCCACATACTCCTGTTCGTCATTTACATGGCATTACATGACTGTTTACCATGTCAACACATAGACAGTTTCTAAAAAGAAAAGCAGACTTCTGTTGTAGTAAATTGTTAAGCATAATAAAACTCAACATAACCTGTTTTAAGTTGTCTGCCTGCTCTTCTAACAATCTCCCTGTTTTTGATGCTCTGCAGAGTTTGACCTGACAAGTTTCTGCAAGTTCATTGGACCTCTCAACTACTCACGTCTGAAGCATCTGCGTCTGGACGGCAACAACCTCACACACAACAGCATGCCCATTGAATCCTCCAACTGTCTGCGTCAAGCTGTAGACATCATGTTTGAATAAGGAACTCCATCACATCTGCAATTCTGATTTCTACTGCGATGGCATTGCTCAGCCCAAAGCCTTCTGGAAATAAAACTTAACAGTTTTTCTATTTGTAATATAGTATACAAAAAACACTCAATCTACATTCCAAATATTTTTCCTTAATATTTGGAAATATGACTTATTACTGTAATTATTAAAAGACATTAGAATGAAAGATATATAAAAAGTAAGCCAAAACAATAAATGATGTACATGCTTGTATGAAAACACACACTTTAAACATTCCAGTTAATACATTATTTCAGTTGTAGGGTCATATTTGTTGTTTGTCTTGTATTATTAATCCGTTGGAACAATTATTAATCCACCTCTGTGCAAAGAACCTTCAAGAAAGGGCTGCGTACTTAAAATTCAGCATGTAATATGAGCAAATGTAAAATACACAGCAGTCTCATTTTCAACATCTTGAATGCATCAACGCAGTTTGAAGGAAAATACCAGTGTTGTGAACTCATGTCTGCCTACTTTAATTTCAGCAAAGTCTGTCATGGTGTCCCACTGGCTGACTTTAAATAAACAACATTTTTTTTGTCAGTGGAACTAACTTTCCAGCTCTTTAAAGCACCACAGTTATGCCTTGAAATAGCAGGTTTTCAATACATTAATCAGCTTTTTTCTGTATTTATGACATGCCATCATACATCTTACTGATTTGTATCTAAAAACTGAATCTATTACATGCGCCCATGTTGCCAGTTTCTGATAATAAACTACAGCTTCTGCAATCAAGGTGCTTTCATTGTAACCCAGTAATAAATGCTTCATGCTAACATTACATCAGCTCGGCTCCATTGACATGGTGATGAATTGTGTAACCAATATTATTAGACTATCACATTTAGTTTGGGTCATTTTTCATTTGAGGACTTTAACTTGGTAACTGTCTTTTGGATTCACTGTGAAAAAATTAAACACAGCTGAATAAACTATGTTTTGAAGGTATTTGTATGATGTCACTTTTATAGGTACAGTAATTTATTATTCAAGTGTTTATTGTCATTTTCCCAGTAAGGAAACAAGTTTCCCTGAACAATGAAATTCTTACTTTGCTGTCCACAATGAATGCCATAAAAATTTTTAAATGAAAATAAATAAAAACTTTAAAAACTAGATAGAAGATAAAGACGAGATAAAACGCTGAGTAAATAATCTATGTACATAAAACTGTTGTGTCACATTCAACAATGAATGATTAGCTGTGCATGAGGTAGAAGTTAAGATGCATGTGCAATATCTATCATATGTAATACGACACATAAACAGTAAACAATATTTACTGTAGTAGACAATATAAAGTCAGGGTGCAGGCCGTTGTTACAGACTATCAGCTGTTAAGGAGTCTGATGGCCGAGGGAAAGAAAGAGTTTCTGAGTCTGCTTGTCCTGCATCTCAGACTCCTGGATCTCCTGCTTGAGGGGAGGAGGGTGAACAGTACATGTTGGGGGTGGGTGATGATGGACTCTGTGCTGGAAGATGCTCTGCAGAGAGGGCAGCGGAGTCCTGGTGATATTGGACCAGTCTTCGCCGCTCTCTGCAGGCGTTTGCTGTCAAACCACACGGTGATGCAGCTGGTCAGGATGGACTCAAACACACTGCTGTAAAAGTTTCTGAGGATCTTTGGTGACATGCCAAACTTCCTCAACCTCCTCAGGAAGCACAGTCGTTGCTGAGCTCTCTTCACTAGCTGTGTGTTGAGTGTCTAGGTGAGGTCCTCGCTGATGTAGACCCCCAGATATTTAAAGCTGCTCACCCTCTCCACTTCCAGCCCGCAGATAAGCAGTGGCTGATGAGGGTTCCTCTCCTTCCTCATGTCCACTGTCATCTCCTTATGGAGCTCATAGGCACTTAATGAGTACTATGAGTACCAAAGATACAGGATTTCTGTCCTTACATGAACTTTGTTTACAGTCTTTTTACACACTATTAACTTATTTCAACTACAAATCACATTTTTATAATGGCTTATTAATGTTAGTTAATCATGTTATCTGTAGCTTTACTGGATTGTGAAGAGAATTGTCCAATAAAGCCCCAAGTTACAACTTATAAAGTTTTAATATAGTGCAACATGGTAGGAATTCTTCTTGTAGGTGATAATGCATAAACATGTTGCCACAAATCTTTCAGTGAAAAACAGGATGCTCAAATTTTCTATTGATCAGATGAAGATCAGCAAGAAACAAGAAAATCACACTTAAACCTCTTTCCTCAAAAGTAGGTATACTTTTTGCAGATAGTCATATTCTACATAAACAAATTAAATAAATTATTATTAAATAACAAATATGATTTCGTTGCATGGGAACAATTCGGATCGTTACCAGCTAGCAGCACTTTCTTTAAACCTGTGTTTGATGTCTTTACTTCACAAAAATTATATTTCTTGTCTTGAATAGCTCAAGAAATAGGGATGTTTTGTCAAAAGGGGTAATTGTCATGAATTTATTAAAGTCACACTCATGCTTAATAAGGGCAGTTGTTGAATGTATTGCCTGGACATTAGTGGTAAGATGGTAAAAAAAATGTAAATTGAGAAATATTTGCTTTGCCAGGAGGAACTTAATGGAGGATATAAAGTTCCCTTTGATGCCTGATTATTGTTCGTTATTTTGGATATTACAAATTTATGTTGTAATGCTGGACCTAACATGGGGAAACAAGGGGAGGAGAAGTGTGAGAATGGAGAAGGAAAGAGTGAAGAGTGGAAGAAAACTGATACAAACGGTAACTGCAATAACTGTACAACCAAAAAACAGAAAAACTAGCTGCTGCACTTAAAGAGAAACCTAATGGCCTCTGCCATCTTACAAAGTCAGAGGCTTTCTTAACTTCAGATCTATGAATGATCTGTACTGCTCGCTGATTCTACTTTACCTAACTTACTGTGTTGAGATCTGGGGTGATGCATGCAAAACCACGCTACAGTTTGAACAGTACAGAAAAGAGCTATACACATAGCGAATAATGTTGTCTTTTATGATCACACCGATTAAGTCAAAAACACTAAAATGACTAGGTGGATCAGAAAACAGCTTTACTTTTGTATAAAGACCTAAAAAACCTACTTCCTCCCAACATACAATCAATGTTTAGAGAAAGAGAGGGGACTTAAGAAAACTCAACTGGAAACAGTCTACCTGTAATACAGTTATAAAAAGCAGATGAATATCTGCTTGTGGCGGAAAGGTATGGACTGCATTATCAGAATAATTAAAACATAGCAAGAATGTTTTCAATTTTTAAAAAGGATGCATGATGATAGCAAAGTACAGACGTGTTCCCAGGTAACTGAATTATGTTAGAAAACATTGAGCATTAAAGCAATGGTTATTACTTAAGTAAATATTTTTACATATATATGTGCAGATATATGCATGTACGTATGTGTATGCATGTGCAGTGTGCATGTCTTTGTGTATGTATATGAAATGTGGAGGTATATAAGCTGAGGCTTCTGCACCGACAATTTAGTTGTGCCCTGAGTTTACATGCTTGGTGGTGACAAATAAATTCTTTTCATCCATTCAAGCATGGTCATTAGTGAGTGTGAGAGCAGAATAAAAGGAATTAGATGTGTTCAGTGATGAGCGTGATCATGCAAATGCAACTGAACATTACAACGAAGGCTCAAAGGCCCACCCAACCAACCCATCACAGGGATGACAATGCACCCACCTGGAGGATGGCAAAGAAAAGGAAAGCTGTTATGTTCTGGAAACACAAGTTTCATAAGATAACAGTTTCTTATTAGTTCAACATCTGTTTAAAGAGACTTAAATGATTATTTGTGGCATTTATAGTTTCTTGTAAATCGAATCCAGATGTATTGCTTCATCCCTGCTAGGCGTTTGTAATTTGATCCAGCAGTAAAAGTCAGTTAAACTTAGGTTTGAGCCACTTATAAAAATGAATGCCAGGGGCTGTCTGTGTCATGAGGTGTTGTAATCACATCGCCTCCTTCTGCCATCCAGTCCTGTAGTTCTTTAAAGGTCTACTTTAACTGTTACCACTGTAAACCTGATACCAGTGAGGGTATAAGTGAATTAGAAATCGCCTCACTGCCTCCACTATTACATCTAGAAACATGTTTACTTTAACAGTTCATTTACATTTTACATGTTTTTTTTACAGTCATATGTACCGATTCTCAATCTAGGACAATTTCCTCCTCTTCCTCCAGTGTTGCCCTGATTTAAATCCTATGGGTAGAGCTCTTGCTCCTTGCGTCTAGACAATAAAGTCTTTTCATAAAGCCGTAAGCCTGAAATCTTCTTGCTTGAGACGGTGAGTGAAAACACAATCAGCTGTTGCAGTCTGGTGGCACGACTCCAAAGATCCTCCTTTAGTCCAGACCATCTCCAGCTGCTCTGTTTGTATTCATATTGTGCCCATCCATCATCATTCTGATCTGTTTTCTGACTTCTCGCTGCAGATTTCCTCTCAGCTCACGCTTTGTACTTTTCTCCAAGGCTAATTCTTCTTTGACATTTCCTTCCTTGGTTTGTTTGAGATCTTGAGTTCTTATTTGTTTTAAATTTCTCTTTTCTTTCCCATGTCCAGAAGAGAAGTTTGATGTCAGCCCCGTGGTGGCACTACAAAGGGAGTCAGGGGATCATCAAATTCTTTAGAAGTCCCCATCTTGAAACTATGAATGTTTGTGCAAAAATCTCATGAAATCAAGAGAAGAAAACATGTTAGTAACTTCTTGTAATTTGTATTCATGAAATGGCACAAACTCATCTTTTAAAAGTCTCTGGGGAGCAAAGATGGCCAGAGGATGTCCAGTTTATCAACAAATGAGAGAGAAAATCATTGAGCTCTTTACCAATAATGCATCTCAGAGAACGATTGGAAGCAATGAGCATATTTCATTCATCAAACCATTAACGGAATCTGGAGGAATTTCAGCACATGCAGGGTACAAGCCGAAGTTGAACACCCATCTCTTTTAATCCCTTTACCAGCACAGCGTCATGGGTGCATCAGTAACTGGCATAACCACACAGAGGACCTTGTGTCGACTCCTCTGGCTTCAGACACATATGGGATGGACAAATTAAATTAACCCGTTAACTTTGGTTCAGCAGCGAGGCCACGCCTCCACCACGCCTCTAATCACCCGATGAGCCGTCTTATTTCTCCTTCTGTTCATCTTGTTCTCTCGACCACACCCTCCCTATTCCTGTCTTCATTCATCCTCTCTCATCCACTTATTCTCCTCCCTCTCTCATCCCTCCATCCTTACTTTGTTCATTCTCATACTACCTCACCCATTCATTTTTCCATCCTTATTCCCACTCCATAATCCACTCATCCTTCCTCCCTCATTCATCCAATCTTCCCCTCCCATCCACTCATCCCTTCCTTAATATCCATCTCTCCTTCTTTCATACATTCATTCTCATCCATCCA
>CM047997.1:22775758-22791578 GCA_026261665.1 Melanotaenia duboulayi
GCCAGCCCCATATGGCCTACCTCCCCCTCCTTCATACTTTCTACTCTCTCCGTCATCCATTCCTCATCTTCTGCATCTCTCATCTTGTCAGGGACCAAAGCCAACAAGAAACAATTTTAAAAACTGGGTTCAATTCAGTTCAATTTAGTTCAATTCAATTCGGCTTTATTTGTTTAGCTCCACTTCACAGCAACATAATCTCAGGGCGCTTTTCAGAAAAATCAATTCAAGCCAGCTCAGAATAAATAATAGCCTAGTTAAGGAAAACCAACAGATTGCATCGATTCTTGACTTCGATCCAATCTCCCATCCTGAGCTGCAAGAGTCGACTCTGGAAAGAAAAAACTCCCTTTTTACAGGAAGGAAAAGCCTCTGGCAGAACCTGGCTCAGGGAGGACGTCCATCTGCCTCGTTGGGCTGGAGAGGACAGGATAGAGAGAACAACAAACACTGCAACTTTACTCCAGGAAAGCCTGCTGAGAGAGGAGAAATACCTTAATGATGCCAATACTGTCATATATTTATACATAGAAGATGAGGAGCAGAGGGATGAGAAGGAAGAGCTCACTGCATCATAGGATGTCCTTCAGCAGTCTGCGTATGGCAGCATAAGTAAGGGATGGCTAGACCACCCCGAGCTATAAGATTTACAAATAAGGAAGGTTTTAAGCCTGATCTTAAAGGTAGAGAGGGTGTCTGCCTCCCATTTTACTCTAAGAGACTCTGGAGCTGTGTCCCAATTCAAGGAGCGCAGACTACGTAGGCTACGGGGTGTTTCCTACGTAGTCTGTGCACTCCGAAGTCACTCACCATTCATGAAATGAGGCAGCCCACCTATCCGACAAGAACTTCCCATAGTAGCAACGTAGGACGTTGACAGAAAACCAAATACTAATGTTAATCATGTTATTATTAACAATGTTAAAATAATCACTGAATTAATTAATAATAATAAGTAATAATATAATAATAAAATTATATTATGAAAATATTATATAATAGATTATTATAGAATGTTGTAATTCTACTAGTTTGTAATAATGATAGTTATTATATTAAACTGAATTAATTTTAGTATAATTATTATTATTATTATTATTATTATATTAATGTACTATTGAATTAACATGATTAATTATTGCTAAATAACTTTTGAATCACTGAAACCTCTGAAATTCTTAAATTTTGCATATCATAGGACACTTTAGTGAATAAACACCAAACGTTTTAACTTTTAACCAAATAATTAAGGAAAAAAAAAAAGTTGAGGCTATCTGTTGTCCAGCTAGTACACACCTTTTATTAACCCCTTAAAATCCATGAATATCAAATATTAAATCATTTTTATGCCATTATTTACCAAACTTTTTAATGTACTGTTTTGTTACGTTTCTACTAAAGTGAGGTGAAAGAAAAACACTCTTCAGAGCTTTGTTGCTCATTCGCGGCCATCGTGTGTGTAATGAATTCTGATGTTGGGTTTGTAGGGTGGATTCAGAAGCGCCTTAAATCAGATCAGTACCCTGTGTGTCCTGAACTAAAAAAGAAGATAATAAGAATATCTGTTTTTGCATTTTCCAAACCATCCCAAACTTTTCTGATTTTAGGTTGTAGATAGTACATGGAAAAGCCAACAGACAGGCAAAATGAGATCGTTTCCCAGCATGTCTCAGCAGCAAAAATATATCTATCTGCTGTTTGAGATCTTTATATACATTTACTTGGGGGTGTTTCTAACCTTTTCATGAATAACTGGCTGACATCAAACTAACAAAAATGCTTGAGGCTGGCAGATGATTAGTTGTCAATCAGGCCAGTTGAGCTCAGGTTAAATTTCTTTTTGCTATATGTCCACAGTGACATTTCTGACAGACATGATGATTGGAAAAGTTAGGAAAAAAATGCCTTTGGTTGTAAAAAAGAGGGAATGTTCTTCTAAAATCTTGGGTGGGACTGTTTTGTGAAAAAAAAAACTAAGGTCGTCTATAACCTCACCTGTGAGCCTATAGGAACACACCCCAAGGCCACTGAGCTGAAAGGAGCCATAAACTGGTCATGCATCCATCCCCTAGAGTCATGGATGAAGAGCTTTACCTTCATAGTAGACCAAATGGGTAAGATGGGTGGGGTGGTAGCAGTTTAACTTTCAGCAGCATGCCGATGAAGCAAACAAAACATAGGTGGGAAAAAAACTGCTGGGCTGGAAGAAGAGCATGTGACAATCTCTAAAAGGAGTTCCCAACTTGCACGCATTTGTCCTCCCACCATCAACACAGACTTCATCCTCCATTCCACTGGTGTCCATAGATGCAGCCTTGAGAGAAAACAAACCGGCAACAGCATACCTTAACCAGGCAAAGCTGCAGCACCGACAGCTTCAGGCTTCACACCACTTAGAGAAACAGGTAAAATCATTTTATATTTTGCTTTTTAGTGATTATGCTCAATAGAGGAAGGAGAGGAGCTTTGCTTATTTTAATGTAATTGGATTGATAATCGCTGATACTTTCACTTTACCTGCAAAACATACAGCTAATGCACTAAATTAGATGAGATGACTTAAAAAATTAAGATATAAATGTAAAATTTGGGGGTTTTGTTTTAAATTTTGAAACTAAAAATAGCTAAAAATAGCTAAACTTGGTAATCAAACACTTTCAAAGAAAACACAAACAGTTCATAAACAATAAACCTCTTGGAAATCCATTTTATTGGAATATATATTATATATATTTCCTTTTTTGTTTTTTTCTTTTTTCAAATAACCTATACACATAGTTACTCCCTCAGTAAGCCATGCTAACCCTTCAAAAAGTTTCAAAGTCATGAGGTGGATTAACTGTAAGCCATTCATTGGAAACAATTCTGCAAACTCATGCACTGCAAATACAAGCTGTTGTGTATTTAAAATAGCTGGATTAGAATCAAAGCCCCTTGCAGGAAATTAATACCATCATATTGCTTTGCGTGTGTTTCTCTTTAGTCTGGCAGGCAGATTGTATGTAACATTTGCTTATAGTAAATGTCCCCAGGTTTTTGCAGATATCTGTGAAACCATGACTCAGCAGCAAATCTTACAGTTATCCTGGTTTTTACCAAGAACGTGTCAGTTGCACAAAAATTAAAATGAGTTGCAAGCATGACAATTGCAGCAGTTCTTTACATTATATACACATATATAATGAAATCTGCAGAAAACTGAAAGAAGAGCAAAAAAAGCATTAATATGACTTAAACTTCAGCCGTATGATTCAGCAGGCTTCATCTGTACAAATCAACAGATAGTTTGAAAGTAAGACAAGTAGTTTTGATCTAATTCAGCCTCCTGGGCTTTGAAAAGAACCAAATTGACATGACAATGTCTCCATTCATGAAGAAAGTAGTTTGTCTTTGTACTATTCGAGTATATGACAGTTTAATTGATCACACGAGATTACTAACGTGTGTGTGGAGGAATTACCGCTGTACACAAGCAAACCTTGGAAAACACTGGAGGAGCTCTAATGAGCTTGCAAGGCTGATCACAGATAAGTGCTGCTCCTATCCTATACAGGCGAGCCGAGATTATCCCGTTGCATTCAAGTCCTTGCCGTCATCACAAGATACTGGCGCAGGTTCATGCTTGCAGACTGAAAGTTCACTAATCCCGATGCTAGCTAGCTTCTGCATAAACAATTTGCTTGGCCAACCTGCAGCAAAATCTCCTCAGCTTAAGTCTGACCTCTCTCCCACAAAAGCCTTGCCTCTTATGTCTGCAGGAAATATCTTGTACTTAGACTGCGTCATCTTTGTGCTCGATGCTATAGAATTAGCGCTGAACAACGTGTCTGTCCTACAATGATACCTGAGCCGCCTGTCAAAAATATATAGAAACAGATATGAATTAAGCTTCTGCAATAACTCTCCTGTCAGGTAACAAATTCTTTGAGGACCAGTCTGAAAACCATATTTTTGTTCTTACTCTGTAGATTTTTCTGCAACATACTGAGGCTTTACTGCCTTAGTGCACTTAGCTGCAAAATATATTCAAAATAAGGTCAACTCTGATTAAGGCGGGAATTTCAGCAAGCTTTATCCTCCAAGAATACCATGTGATAACTTTGCTTACAGTTTTCCCAGATATGACCTCTTTCCGGCCTCCTTAAAACTCCAGTTTGGGCATTGATGTATTTGGATCATCAAACTCTTTAATAAATCACACATACTTATTGACTTGTATTTGTATGCTTCACAATCACTACTGATTGCAAACATTGCCAGACTTTGTCATTTACAGAGCAATTAATCCCAGTCAGTCACGCTGTTGACAACAGAGGCACGAAATTAGCACAAAGGTGGGCAAAGGACACCAGATTTGTGGGTGGAGATCAAAGGGAGCAAAGGTTGTACATGTGGAAATCAACAATCTAAGAACAGGTACACCTGTGTTAAGTGGGCCAAGCCTCAAGTTCTCAAAGGGCTTAGCAATCTACACACCTCCCTTAAGATTATGACCCCTGATGCTGGAATCTGATTGGCCAGGAGAAGCTTTGGTGTCATCCTAAGTAACAGGCTGGCACACACTGAATGAAACAGCCTGTAGTACAAATACAGGGAGGTGAGACCTCCATCCTTGTCATCTGAGACCAAGCTTGATAACTTGCTGAGGAAATACACTGCAAAGGGAAACGTAGAGCTGAAGGTAAGGACTGCCCAAGAGAAAAGAGTTATGTTTCTTTTATAATTCTCAGTGAGAGTGTTTATTCATTCATTCATCCATTTATTTTAACAACTCATTTTACATGACTTTCTCAAAAAAAAAAGTCATTTAAAGTCATTTTTGCTTATAGGGATGCTTTTTCAGCTCGTTTTTAACTTGCAGCTCTACTAAAATTGTTAATGCTCTATAGAATTTCAACCATTTGCACCACATCTTGCATTCTACAGCAGGGTCACGAAGGTTTGTCCTCTGTAACCAAAACCATGTCTCAAAAAAGAAGGGATCTGGCTCTGTCTTTGAAGTCCACCCATCGATGGAAAGAGCATGGCCTACTCGAAATGAGTTCCAGACAGATGTGGAGCGCATCAAGAATTTAAACAAGCACCAGATGGCAGCTGAGGGAAATCAAATGGAAGTTTAAAAGCTAGATGGACAGAATGTCAGAGACCTCACTCAGTATTGCATTTATTCCTTTTTCATTTTTTACTTATCAGTTTCACTGCATTGACACCTTCAGCATTCCTTTACCTTTCTCTGAGCTCTGATTCCTACAAATTGCATCTGTTATTTGCATGCATCACTGCATCAGCTGTACAAAGTAAAGCAGGTGAGAAAAGAAGGATGGCATGCTTTGCCACAGATCTTACAAACACCTCATGACTGAACTCTAAGGATGGTCTAATGCAATTAAAGTTGACCTGGCTCTGCATCCTGTTTCTTGAGCTATAACAGTCTGACATGCAAGTTAATGATTTGGGAAGACCTAGCAACACAGCTGACCTTGGAAATGAACGATAATGGCATTAGTGGTAGAGTAGGTAACTTACGTTAGAGGTGGCTAATTCAGGATACAGTTTGCATACATTAACACTTAGCTGAATCAGTTGTATCTGATGCTTGCTAATGGAATTTGCACGTCAGATTCTTGTGTGTTTAGAGTTATACAACATCAAAATGTCCCACCAAGGCTGTGGGTTACTGAGTGCAAGTAAATTCTCAATATTCCTAATTCTCTTAAGGCGTAATCCAAACTACTTCACACCATATTTCTTGACTTGCTTTTTCATTCCACTGCAGTTGACTACAGTATTTTTTTTATTCTCTTTCCAGCATAGATCAGGCAGTGAAATGGCCCTTCTCCAGAACCTTCTCTGCATCTTGTGCCTGGTAGGACTAGTTGTCAGCCAGGACATGCCTTATGAAGAATTGATGGCCCAGATCCAAGCCTGCCCCAAGGAATGCCACTGCCCCCTGAACTTCCCTCGTGCCGTCTACTGTGACAATAAAAGCCTAAAGAGCATCCCTAAAATCCCTCCATACACATGGTACCTCTATCTGCAGAACAACCTGATCGAAACACTCCCATCAGATGCCCTGCAGAATGCAACACAGCTGCGCTGGCTGAACCTAAACCGTAACAAAATCACGAATGAAGGAATGGCAGGGGGCATCCTGGTCGCAATGACACACCTGGCACACCTCTACATGGATGATAATCTCCTATCTTCTGTGCCATCCCCCCTACCAGCCAGCCTGGAGCAACTACGTCTCTCCCGCAATCGCATCTCTAAGATCCCCGCTGGTGTCTTTGCTGGTCTGGATAAGCTTAGTCTCCTGGATCTCCAGGGTAATAAGCTGATGGATGATGCTGTGACTGAAGTGAGCCTAAAGGGTCTCGACAACCTGGTACAGATCAATCTTGCCAAGAATCAGCTAAGTAGCATGCCTCTCGGATTACCCGCCACCACTACTCAGCTTTTTCTTGATGGCAATAACATTGATAAGATCCCAGCTGGGTACTTCAAAGGGTTGCCAAAAGTAGCATTTCTGAGGCTCAACCACAACAAGCTTGGCAGCAGCGGGGTTCCAAAAGATGTGTTTAATGTCTCCAGCATTTTGGACTTGCAGTTGTCCTACAATCAGTTGACTGAGGTTCCAATCATCGCTTCAGGCCTTGAACACCTTCACCTCGACCACAACAAGATCACAGGTAAGACTGAGCGTTGTTTTCTGTAGATGCATGGAGGATTGGTGGATTAAGTATCAATGGAAATAGTTGTTGATTAGAAATAATCTTAGTCTTTTCACATTTACTCATTTACAGATGTGAGTGCCTCAAACATCTGTCCAGTCTCTGTCGACGCTGAGGATGACTCACTCAACGAAAGCACGCCTCGGCTCCGGTACTTGCGATTGGATGGCAACGAGATCGCTCCACCAATTCCCAGGGATGTCATCACATGCTTCCGTCTTCTCAGGTCTATCGTCATCTGAACGTGAGATCATGCTGTAAGCTAACTGTAAATTCACACAATTAATGAGTTGACTTGGATGCTGATTATACCTGTTAAACTAAACGTACATATTTGTGAAATATCTGACACTAGTGGACATCAACGTATTTTATTGTTGTGTCTTTGAAACACCCAATTTTTACTAGTGGATGGAATTGTGACAGTCTGCTGACTGCTAGTTGTGCCTTATACCAGTATAAATATCTGCATGTAGAGTTTTGAACCAAACTTGCATGAGTACATTTGTGAGTACATTACGAGAGTAAACAAACAGAGGGATGATATTTACTTGTAGCATGCAGAGCTTTGAGGACTCAGCGTTATTTTACCACTTTGAGCAGGAACCAAAGCTTCTAAATACGTTTAAAACATAACTTTTGTTTTGTTTTTTTGTTTTTTTCTTCTTTTAATACTTTATATTTGTAGGCTAAAAGCCATATTAATGGTCTGGTGTTCTAGTTTTGTGTTTTACAATTTTGCATCTCAACTGTAGGTAACTTATTTTTGTTTAACACTGGGGGAAAAATAAGTAGAATCCTGTGAATATCCATGGCCAACATTCCTTAATGTTTTGTATACAAAAGAAATGTGAATTCTTGTTCTTGAAAAAATGCCAACACACTTTTTAATTCTGGTCATTATTTTTCTGAATAAACTCAGCAGATGATTTAATTTTAAAACTGTCTTCAATGTGAATAAAACATCTAAAATAAGAATGTCTACTTGGAGCTATTTTGTGTTTGATGTTTAAAATCCCAGCATTTTACATGAAGAGTGTAATATATGTATATCTTTATATATCTTTAGCCATCCTTTCCTATGTTATTAGATACACTGTAAGAAACAAGAAGTGTCTTCAACTTAAAAACAAAAGTACAAAAGCTGCTTTCAAAGTATGAATAAACTTAACTTACAGCTTAGCACAGCTTCAGCTTGATTACTATGACTAGCAGTGTATTTAGACTGTGTTGAATTTGCTTTCCTTCTCATTCGTAGTCCCAAGTTAAAATTCAAACAGAATAAAACTTTCTAACATTGTCTAAATAAAAAAAATCACATTAATAAAAGCAAATAACTCAAATTTATAGCATAGAAATTTAGCAATCACCTTGTAATTGATAAATTTCTATTGAATTTCTATCTCCCATGAACCTTTGTGGTCCAGGTATGTTGAGTTTTGAAAGTAGCCCCGCCCCCTGCAAGCTTAAACGTAACAACGGTAGTTCAATCAATGAGGACAACCTGAACAATCAAGACAACTTACAACTACAAGTTACATCCAAAAAAACATTAACTTATGGTTTGTATGCAAAATTCATTATAAAAAGTGGAGTTAAAGTAATAAAATAAGTTATATAACATTATGGGCTGTCTGTTTTTACAGTGTATAAACTATTACAGATGAGTTCACAATATAATGCACAATAAGTTTAACTACAAACTAAACATACAGTTTATTATGATCTAATACAAAATGCACCAATTATGCACAGAAATATTGTACATTATGAAATTAATTACATTAGCTTACCATTTATCCTCCCAGTTAGACTTTAGTGGTTTTTCCTGAAGAAATAATAATATTGCAAATTAATATAAATCTATTATTTGGGTTCATAAAACCTAAAAACTAAGTTTTGGGGTTTTATGAACAGTTGAAAATTCAAGTAAATAAAAACATATCTTGTAATCACAAGACTTCACTAATGAACAAATCAGGAGCTCGGAGAGGATTTACTTTGAGTCACAGTCCAGATTTAAGATTTAAGATTTAAGAAAAACCATAATAATACTTGGTAGTCTTCTAAAAAGGTAACACCACAAGCTGCATCCTGTAAAATAAGGTCAAGTGTTATACTGATTTCATGGGTGACAGAGACAGCTGTGTGTACTTGTGGATGGGGTTTAGTATTGTATTGCTAAAATAAAGTTTTAAAGATGGGATGGTAGTTTTCATATTGTCCAGATTTTATCCTCTTCGGAGGTGTTAAATTTAACATTTTCAATAAATTTCTAGGTTCTTCACATTTTTAAATGTAATTTATTCAGTACATCTTTACAATTTTACACCTAAACGTTGAATTAACCCCCTTCCAATCTTCACTTCTAAAAGACTCTGAATATTTGGGATGGTAAAGGTCTGTATTTATATAGCGCTTTACTGTACCTGGAATGATACCCAAAGCGCTTTACATTATACATCACATTCACCCATTCACACACTGATGGTGGAAGCTGCCATGCAAGGCGCTAACCACGACCCATCAGGGTTCGGTGTCTTGCTCAGGGACACCTCGACATGAGCTCAACAGGCCGAAGATCAAACTGGAAACCCTCAGGCAACAAGACGACCACTGATCCACACCGCCAGATGTTCGGTAACAGCCACTTGGGTCATTGGTCTGGTGCAAGCTAATCCATTTGAGTGTTTGATTTCCAGAAGCTCTAGAAAGAAACTAAAAGCCTCACATAATAAATGAATGAAATAAGACATTATGGAAGAATTAAAAAAATCCTTTCTGCTTCATATAGAAATCTAAAATGGTATTCAAATAACATGTCCATTGTTAAAATAAGATATTTGTGTTTTTCTTTAAAAGAAATTCTCTTTCTGTCTAGATGCTTGAAGGGTGTGGAAGCAGAGCGAGGAGACGAGGAGACGGTGATGGTTTTTTGTAACAGCTACCATAACAGGACATGGACAAAGACATGGATTACCAGAAGTAACAAGCTGCACTTGTACACATCAGGTGACACAAGGAGAGACAGGGGCTGGGAAAATTAAGTGAAACCAACATGAAGCTGACGATGAGGATCTGGTAGTGAACAAGTATTAATAAGGAGTATTTATGCTCTGTAATAACCAAATGAGGAGAAGGTGTGACAATCAAATGAAGACCAGGTGTAGTGAACAAGAAAAGAATGCAGGAAGGAATTTCCATTCAAAAATAAAACAAGAAACCCGAACAGCAATCAAGGAACAGACAGAAATCCAACAAAACCCAAAACTCACAGATGATAACACCGAGTTTGATGCTAGCAAACACCTTTAGAAACTGTGGCATGAAAACGTACTACAGGACTTACACCTTCTGAATTTCATCAATGCCACTGTGTTCTGTTGATCTTTGCGTGTGAAACATCATTTATATATATATATATATATATATATATATAAATCATCATATATATGAACAGAACACAAAAGCATTTAGAAATTTAAAAGCATCTCTGAATGTTAAACTTAACTTATCAGCCATGGCAGATGAATAAAGTGTGGGCCACCGTCGAGTCTTTTTAAATATTGCTTATTGTAGAAATACAAACCTCACAGGTGTTACAGCAGTGCAGCTCTGTAGGGAGAGTTTCTGACACCCAGATCTGTCTTTCTGGGTTATTGCTTCACATAGATTAACATGCTACGTTTAACATGTGTTTTTAAATTCTTACTACTAAAACTATTTCAGTGTGAACATGTTAAAAGGACCTAAAGTTTCTTAATTTCAAACTTTAAAAGAAGGCCTCTGTATTAAATTAAATGTGTTTTTGAGGGTCTCGGATTATTGAATCATGCTTTTAATTAGATTTATGCTTCTTTTAGCCAATGCATGTGTAGCAACAAATAAGATCTGAGCCTGCGTCTCTACAGTTAAAACAAACACGCACCTTCTGCCTTAATCAGCGATTTCCTTTTCATGTCTCATGATTCATATACCATTATCTATTCTTTTATTGTGTTATTTAAAAAATCCTCTCTTTCTTAAATATGAACCATTAAACTTTTCAGAAAACAGCTTCCAAACCCACGATCCCCTCTTTTCTCTTTCTCTGTCACCCTCTAAACAGAATTCTTCCTCTCTTTCTTCTCTCTTCTTGTCTTTCATGGTAGTAATGCATCTATTTTATTGGCTCTGGGATAGATGTGGTATAAACAATATTAACTCTATTCTTCCTAAATTTAAATGCTGAGGTTAGCTCTGCTCAATTAACAGTCTGTTTCCTCTGCTATAGAATTTCCATTTTACTGTTAATTATTACATGAATGCGGCTGCAGAGGAGGCCAGCTATTCAGGCACACCACAATGGGCCCTGTCATGTTTTGGATCCATCAATCATTGTCCTAAGATATATTATTTTGAGCACAGTTTTATTCAGTACTTTGCTTTACCTCAAATGCTGAGCAGAAGAAAAGCTCTGAATAGAAATCCCTGCTTATATGGCAGGTGCAGACTGATTTCTGGCTATCCCACCACGTCCTTTGCCTATCTCTCATCAAAAGGTCTAAAGTTTCCATGGGATGAGTGAGTGGGAGAGGAGGGCAGGTTGAGACAAAGTTCTGGCCAAATAAAGCTGAGTGGTTTCCTGTGTGTGTGTGTGTGTGTGTGTGTGTGTTCGTGTTTTTTGGGGGGAATTTTTTTGTTATTTTTCCTAAACAATAGACTCTAATGACAAACTGCCTGAAGCTCCTGCTTGAAGCCACGCCTGGATCTGTAGAGAACTACTTTCCTTGGTTGTCCCTACCTTGTCCACTGCTACTCTTCTCCCACGGCTGCACCCAGATCTGTAGTTTTCACACATCAATGAGCAAGTGACGACGCAAAGAGAAAGCTGCTTCAACCAAAAGGGAGGGTAGAGGCCTTCCTCCAAGCTCGGACTTCCTCTCAGCACCATGCTAACAGGGGCTCCTCACAGAGGTCCCATTGTGTACAAGGGCCCCGTAGATCCCCCCCATACATGAAAGTAACACATGCCAGAGTTTCACCTCAGGAAAAGAAGGACAAATATTTCAGTCTGATTTGACTCTTAAACAAATAAAGGTACTCTTGTAAAGGATCAAACCCTATTTTGCCATTGGGGGGCCTTTGCTCTCTGTTTCTTTTTGTGTCTGGTGTGTGTGTATGTGTGTGTGTGTGTGTGTGTGTGTATGTGTGTGTGGTGTTTGAGAGGCTTATGCATGCTGGTGTACAGTGTGGGGTGGGTGCACTCAGAGTGACCAAAAGCAATCTGCTCTGGTCCAATCAGCCTCAGTGCCTACCTTCGCACATAAGCGGCAGGGCACTCAGGTCCGCCAGAGCGCACAGACCTACACATACACACACCTAGACACTTGTCACATTCACACATAAACACACACCTTATACACATTTCACGCACGCACCCTCCCTCTTCAAGGCACCCTGTGCGACCTCTCACCATTGGCCAAATCCCGGAGCCCTCAGCATCTCCATCACGGCTGAAGGGACCATTCGGGAAAGCAGGAGACAGAGGTAAGCGTTCTTGGAGCTACGTTCCTGCTGGCCAAGTGGCTTTCTGGTGCAGAGGATTAGGCAAGCAGAGGTGCATGGCTGGCCCATTCAAAACTACTGCTGTTAGAGGTTTAGACAGGAGCTGTTATACTAACTGGGTGGCAGATGCATTAATTTAACTTCTCGGTTTGCTTTGGGAGTGTATAAAATATGGATATCTGTGTCATACTTTGGTGTTTTTTTATGCAGTTCTGGAAATGTATTTCACTGTGACTGATGTAGATAAACACTGACCTATTTAGCAACTTCTTTAGGTAAAATTTTAAGTGTGGCACAATTAATTTCACCTGTACAGATGAAATTTTTGCAGCAAACAACTTCTACTTTTTAGAAACTATGTCTTATGTGGTTTCCTTCAAAACCTAATGATATGCACAGGTGATGTCTTGCACTGCTGAGTCACCTGCTTTGTTGGAGGTTTTTAAAACATCTTTTTTTCTGGTGCAAATTAACCTGGATGTCTTGCAACCTGCAGCATAGGGGACATCTAGTTTCCTTGTGGTTTTTAAGGGGCAAAAGTGGTTTCACTGGATATCAGGAATGTCCAGCGTGAAGCCAAATATAACAAGGAGGTAGTTTGGAGGGGACACACATGCACAGTTTCCACACACTGTGTCTGTGATGGCCTGCATAAAAGCCCAGCTCTGTGCTGTCTTCAGAGTAGTCCTTCTTTCAGTAGCTCTGCTGGATGCCTCATGATGGAAAGTCTATTTCAGCTGCAATCTTCTTAACATGGTGCACCAAGTTCATCTTGCAGATAATGAAGGGATTGGTTTGCATATTTACCTCCATGTCCCCCCTCCCACTTTGTATCAACAGCGATATATTCATGACTTTAAAAAATAGGAAAGGTGGTTTTTATTTATTTTTTTTGTTGTTGTTTTATATCTGTCCGTTTCCCAAAATAGCCACTGAGGTTTCTTCATTTTTTTCTCTGTGAAAGATAGATGTGTTAGACAGTGTGCATCTGTGAGAGGATTGCAGCTTTCCAAGTGTGTGTGTGTGTGTGTGTGTGTGTGCGTGTGTGTGTTTGAGCACTGACACTGCTGAATGAAGGTTTTCCTTGCAGCAGTAACTTGCTGCCATCCTGTCCACAAACCTCGGTGGAATTTGGAGTTTGAGTGCTGAGACAGGCAGCGACCGGGCCTCATAAAGGCCCTCTGTAAAGGGCGAGGGGTCGGGTTAGCTTAAAACCTGTCTCTCTCTTTCTCACTTACTTGAGCTCTCCTTCTCCGTCTTTCCCTCTCTTTCTCCATCTAACCCTGAGGGCCAACATCTTGTCTCCGTCTCCCTTTCTGTCAAGCTCTTCTTTTCTTCTCCTCCTCCCTTGCTCTCCATTTCTCTGCCCTGGCCTGGAGGACTCTCTTTAAACTCTTCTGCCATTTCTTGGGCTTGACATATATTATCCAAGGCGAGCTGCAACATGGCCAATACTGACATACTGTTAGATGATTAATTCCCAGGTGCAGTCTCTGTTAACAATAAGCTAATTAAGCAGTAATTAACATATGTTAATCTGCATGGTGCTTTCCACTGTAAAATAACACTTGTGAACTTAACTCATGAGGCCTGTTCTGCAGAGGAAATTAAGAAGATTATTACCATCTGCTATCTAGGTCAGTGCAATGCAAAGTAGCTCTGCGCAAGAAAATGTATTTTAGGTTTGTAAGACTTTGGCTCTGTGTTCTTGCCAAAGGCCTTTTGGTCTGATTGGGGAAAATAATCAAAGCTTCTGAAGCCGAAAACACAGGAATTCAAAAGCTGCTTTAATCAGCTCAGATAGAAACACCAATGATGTGAAATTAAAATGACCGTGGAAGCTTTCCTCCTTTATCTTGGTTTCCATGGGGATGAGCCCCACCCCAACGCTGCCTTCATAATAAAGTTTATACATTTATAAACCTCATTTACACTATTTCAACCTAAAACGGAAGCCGCTTGTGTTCCTACCTCAATCTGCAGATTAAGTGAAAGTGAATTACATGGAAACAAATGTGTCAGAGAGGAGATGAACTTGTTTATAACTCCACTTTGAAATCCTCTTACCCCTTCTAGGCTAATTTGTCAGTCCAAACCAATGAAGTCTGCATTTTTAGAAAATCCATGAAACCCAATGACATTGTACATCAATGTTTTAATATTATCAAACCTTCCATAAAGATTCCATAAAAAAGATTCTGTGTGTTACCATACAGAAACCACGTTTACTGAGCTGTTCTCATTTCTAACACATTACTAACACTTGGTTGGGAGCTCTAAGCATTGGTTTTTAATCCTGAAGCTAGCCCAAGAGCTTCCATTTTGGATGTACAGGGTTTCCCAAGTTGTGATAGTCACAGTGTCTGTTGTCATAATCATATTGAAACACTTAACCATGATGTTTCCCAAACTTTAGTTCTTTTATTTCCTATTGAAATACTACAGGAGGAGGGTAGAGAAAAGTCGAAATAAAGACAGGGAAAAATGGAAGTGCAACAGAGGCATCTCATAGCTGAACTTGAGTCACATCCAAAGAAGCTGGATTCCTATCCACCAAGTCCCCTACAAACATCCCATGTGAATCTTATTACTTATTAAGCCAGCTCAGCTAAAGTTTTGCACCACTATTGGAAGACTGGCAACATGCAGTAGTTCCCTATGTGTCTGGAGTTATGGTAAAAAAGAAAAAAAGTGCTCTGTGCATTAAAAACTGGTGTAGAGAACCTGAAGTGTCAGTATGTAAAAAGCTGTGTGAGAAATTTATCTTTGTAAGCTAACCAAACGAGGTGTGTTTCTCTCAGAACTTATACCTATGGATTATTTCATTATTTCCCACAATGACCACCAGCACAGAGGGCGTAAATCCAGCTAAAGAGACCACAATAACTCCTGAGAAAGTTTATGCCTTTTGAATTCAAATTGATTGAAATCAGAGATGGTTTGAAGTTAGTCCTAAATGCCCATTGGCGGTATTATTTCACTTNTTTGAAGTTAGTCCCAAATGCCCATTGGCGGTATTATTTCACTTTAATGGACATATAATGCTTCATGTAGGGCTACAGCTGATTATCTCCATCATTTTATATAAGGACTGGTTGAGACTATGTGGCCCTAACTATGGCATTTTCATAATCCAAATAACTAGGTTGTTTAAATCTTATCAACCAGCAAATGGAAGCAAAATTAATACAATAAAGGACTTAGTCTTGCAACGGCTTCTCTATCACCATCCCTTACAACCTGTATAAGTAGATTTTCATCTTTTTGTGGCTTTGTGGCTTAAATTCAATCTATATTTAATTTCCATTGGTATTACTTTCATAATACGCTAATTTCTTCATACAATGTACTACAACCACCTAGTTGGAGTACCTCATGTAGTAGTTTTACTGCCTAGTTGTAGTACATGAACTAGTTTTTATAATATTGGTGAAGTAGCGACCTTAAATCTTTTCTAGAAAACATATTAAAGACATATCTGTGTACCTTCGGATGTGTTAGCATCATTCTGAATGTCTGAGATGTTTGATGGCAAAGAAATT
>CM047997.1:22791983-22802916 GCA_026261665.1 Melanotaenia duboulayi
GAGTAAAGATGGCTTCACAATAGAGCAGCAAACCTCTGGCTACAGCAAATCAAGAGCCCCTCATATTTGATCCTCTTGAGCTGTCTGCACCTTGGTAATAAGTCCAGTGACCTCATGGGACCCAAAGTCATATGCATACGGTCTGCTACACAAAAGATGGGTTATTCTGCCAATATTATAGACTTGTTTTAGAGGGAAGATTATAAAACTAACCTCTGTTGAAAACTAAAGACATACTGAACTGTATTGTACTGTTTCAGCTGTTGCAGTTATTACAAGTTTGCTGCTATTTAAGTTGATTATATTGTTGGTTGGTGACACAAGTGATCATAAATGCTTGTAAATGCTTTGATGAAAATTCCCCCTTTGATTTGCAACTGTATGTTTGTGTCAAGGTGGACTATGAGGATGTTTGTGCAGCTCGTATTCGGACTCTTCGTCCTCAAAGCGGCAGTAGCCAGCCCCAGATTTTCCCGACAGCTGGACTTAGACACATACAACAGCGCTAACTATGATGTGGAGAACGAGTATGACTATGATGATGGATTAACAACTGAGGACTCTCAGGTAGGAATATTTATGTGTGTACAAGAGAAAATGTTTTCAGTTCATGGCACACATTGTATGTAGAATGACTGCTGGAAAATCTGTGGAAGCAGAGACAATCAGTTCGAATGTCACCAACATTTACAATCCACAGATTCATTCAGTTCCCAAAAAAAAAAGATTTTTCACATTTTTCACATACTACAAACCATAGTTTTGAATGTGTAATATGTGTTAACTGTCTGGTTTTGTGCTGAGGTCATCAGGTTCATTAAGCAGGNAAATGTGTAATATTGCTGAGGTCATCAGGTTCATTAAGCAGGCAGGGATCCTGCTGATGTCAACAAAGTATGACTTGGAAGCAAGAACTTTTTTTCCAGCTTTTTGCTCTGTTATGTCCAAAATATTTGAGCTTTATATCTTTGCCAGCCACCATAATAATTTCCATGCCTGAGAATCCTGCACGCACCTGGAGCAGTTTTCGCTGTGAAATCAGGCCACTTGACAGATTCATTTGTCTTTGCACTAAAAAATGAAAGAACTCCTCATATTTTTCTTATTTATTTATTTATTTGGACTACCATGTAGTACAGCTAACACAGCACTGTTTGAGTTTATTATTTCCAATAGATATGAGACGTGTAAGTCAGTGATCTGGAAGCTATGAAGCTGCTGTGGAAGCAATTTTCTGTATGTGACTCTGCATGTGCAGCTGCCATTGTGTTACTTGAGTCCCAGAATGAATATCCAACTTCAATCGTAAGGAACTCACAAGCATAACAACAGACAGATTTGTTCTGTCATTATTATTAACACACTGTGCTTGGCAGCTTTNGTCATTATTAACACACTGTGCTTGGCAGCTTTTAAAAGACGAGTGAATAAGCTTCCTACTTGACAAATGGATACCAGCAGTGCCTTTTAAATGAGATGCAAAGTGACTTTGATATGGCAGACCTGCAGGGAAAACCAGGATGACTGGCTTTAACCAAACTTCCTATTACCCAACAAGGAAATTATGACAAGGCGTAGTCGAGATGGCAAAATATCTGCTATTTGGCTGGCTCCCTTAAAGCCTGCAATTAAAGTTAAAACTGATGTGGACTGCACTCACTCCATGGTTCTCACCTGAAGCCTGTGCTACAGCACAGACAGCAAGAGCTTAAATCATGATCTCTTTCTGCTAAATTCAAGGTGTTTTGTCTCCTAAACTTAACCAAACAGTGACCAAGAACAGTAATCACTGTTGCTTTTAAGCCTTTGTCAACAAAGCACTGTTGGGTAAAGATGAAAGACTGAGAGCTCTACATGCAGTTGCTCAATATGGGAAAGTTGCCCTTCGACTAGATATGGCATAGCATATTACCTAACATTTTGTGGGAGTCTACTCTGCTTCAACTAACCAGAATTTTTTAATCCTTTTAACCAAATAAACAAAGTTCTGACTCATAAATGCAACAAGCATCTTGCCAGGATCTGTCATTTTGTTTTGTTGACGAGGTGATGGGGCAGAAGAATGAAGATTAAATGGGTATTTTCTCTCTTTTTTCATTTTTCCATACACGCATGCAGACAATCTCGGGGGAGAAATGAAGCGGCGATGAGCTCCAAGCCTCTGGAATGCTGAGTCTTTGCTTTTTGTGTGCAGCTCTCGTTTGGCGTTCCTCTTCTTTCTTTTCAGGGCTTGTCTCCTTTGAAAGAAATAAATGCTCATCTACATTGTTATCCAAGCAAATCATCCTCAGTCTGCTGCTTTCTGATACTTTAATCACCATCTTTGGATTTTTCTGGCAGGTGTTCTGTGTGTCTTATAGTTTTGTATTCATCAGCAAGTTAAGCTGTCTTTCTGCATCACCAGAGGCATTTTCTTTTACACTAATATATTTTCATTAAAACTAATTGTTTCAACTTTCAAAGACATTTAACTTTATTATTTTTTATCTTTATTATTTCATTTTATCACACTATTGTCTGTTTTTAAGGGCTGTCTGAAGCTCTTTATGCCTGCCTCCTGTTTTTTGCTTTTTTCCTTCTTCTTAACAATTTAGCATTTGAAAAGAACACCCTTATTTCTTTTCTTCTACAGAGTCAGATGGGTACATAAATAAAACACATGTGCATTAATTATCAATGTTGATCTCTCCTATTAGCCTAGCTACACTTTGTTTTGCTTAGTTTAGCTTGACGTAGCTTCAATTTTTTAGCTTGGCTTATTTTTTTTTATTTTTTTATTTTTTTTGTTGTTTATTTTAGCACATTTTAGATTCAGGGAGATATAGTTAACCTAGGTTGGANATTTTAGCACATTTTAGAGTCAGGGAGATATAGTTAACCTAGGTTGGACAAAGCAAACAAAATTATTCAACCACAGCTCTAAAACAGAATTACCAGTTAATTAGAGTTTAAATCTTCTTGGGTCTGTTTCTCTTACAAAACTTGTCAATCACACTGACTACCAAACATGTTCAAGCAAGCCTGTTACATCACTAAAACCAGAGTTTTGGTGAACAAACCAGAGTTTTGCAATAAGACAAATTATAAAGTTTTTTTTTTCTGTGACCCTCAGCACAACTGTTGAAATAAAGTAGAATTTGATTGGGAAGTTGTTGTGGATACCCAGCAGATGGGAGATGTATTGGAGAACACCCATTTAAATGTGCCTACTCAAAGCGCTTTACACTACATGTCACATTCATCCATTCACACACACATTCATACCCCGATAGATGCATCCAGAGGCAACATGGGGTTTAGTGCCTTGCCCAAGGACACTTTGGTATGGAGTCAGAGGAAGGCTGGAATCCTTCCACCGACTTTTCAGTTGGTGGACGACTGCTCTTCCTCCTGAGCTACAGCCAGGAAACTCATGATCTTTTGATGTGATTATATATTACTAACGTACTTACTTTAGCACATTTTTTTTTGCCTTAACATAACCACAATTACAATATTACAAGAACACGGCAATTTTCAAAATTCAGTAAGTGTGTAAAGGATTCGGTTGGTAAGAGAGGCAAACTTCAAACTCTTGGCTGGCTGTTATGTATGTCTGTTCACGACTAAAACCACCAAACAAAGTTACAGATAAAGTTGATAATCCCTCCAGAAGTGTTTTAGACGTTTTTAGGTTTGTTTGTTAAAAAAACTTTGACATTTGACATAAAGCTCATCTTTAAGATGATTCTCATTATAACACAGTTTTTAAGAAGAGCCTGTAAATGAGGAAAATACTGAATAAAGAGAATGATCTTGCTTCTAAAATGTGTAATTCTCTCTGAACTGAAGGGACTCATAAATATGAGCTCGAAACTGCTTTTTGTACATGATTCAGACGGTACAGTATGTGGTGATAAATCAAGGTGATGCCCATGGGGTGAGTGAAACTTTTGGAGATAACTTTTTTGTGTTGTGTGGTGAAAGTGATACTACTTAAAAGCACATTTAAGATTGCACACATCTATTTTATTAATAAAATAAAAAGTACTTAATAATGCACAATCAACCACAGCAGCAGCATAATATTTGGTTTTGCCGTATAGCATCTCTCCCTGTGTCTCTGTGCATTTTTTACTCCCATGCAGAGGGAATTTTTACTTTTTTTATTTTCATTTTTTTTATTTTCTTTTTTTTAGGTTTTTGTTTGCCAGCCTTTCACCTCTTTTTCCCCTTCGGGTATATATGTTTGCTTTTGGGAAAAGGGGAAATGAAGGGGAGCACTGCTGTAAACTAAATTTTCAAAGGCTCACCTTGTTGTATCACAAACTGTGTCCCAGCCGAGCTTTAGAATATAAAATCCTGTGCTGAATATCTTGTCACTGCTGCAATTATTTAGTCATATTTTACTTACACCTAAATGTAGGATTATGTCTGACTTTGTTTATGTCATCCTACTGTTACCAAGTACAGACCTCTTGGCTTATTGACACCAGATTACTCTGGTTGAAGTCTGCTGGAAAGACTAAGTTATGGATCCTTGGAGCTACCATGTGTGTCTTGGTTCCACAAGGACCATTCCTCTTTTGGAGGGTTGATTCAGCCAGATTTCCAGGTACTACCTGTGGCAGTATGTAGGAAGTCATCGCCCTCCTGTGGAGGATGACAGAATTGCAGCTTCCAACAACTAATTAATGAAGCTTAAATGGTTAAGCAAGAGTTCTTTTTACTTTGTTTCTCAACATGAAACTCAAGAATATGCATAATAATCTTTCTTTATTGGTCTGTTCATAACCCAGGATGATATAAAGTAGTTCTGTCAACTAAAATACAAAGAAATCTTGAGTCAAAGTGATTCTACTCCCAGCAACACCAACACATATTTTCATATAAATACATACAATCAGGAGATGCTTATGAATAGTTGTGAGAGGAAATGTTTATCCCTGCTATCTATGTTATTATCAGCCAGGGTTTCAGGAATATTCTTCATGACTATTATAACTGAGCTGAAGTTGCTCTCTCCTTCCTTACTTTAATGCTTCTATTTGACAGTGTGCTGCCATCTAGTGGTACAACTTTAAACATTGCAATCAAGTCTAGAATTGTCTGTCCCCACAATACACAAGATTAGTCTAATTTCTTATCTTTGGGTAAAAACTGTCATCTATCAAAGAAAAAATGGTTCAGTCTTGTGTTTGCCAAACTGACCAACTACGTCTAACACAGGTAAATCCTGCAGCTGTTAATTCTGAAACTACAGAAATGTTCCACAAAGTACAGCATACGAATCCATTACTAGGATTTAATGGACTGTTTTGACCTGTGTGTGACTGTTTGCTTCCTCAACAGTGACGATAGATGTTAACCCTTTCACACCTGACCCATGAATGTCTTTTTTTTTACATTAGGTCTTTATTTGGTCGTGTAACAAAATGAAAAAAAAGAAAATTGCATTAATGTATGGTACATTACCCTGTGATATAACAGAATTGTTGCAGTGCAAAGGTAACAACCAGGGGCAAAAGATAAGTTTCATATTGTTTGCAAAAGGGTTTTGCTGAAATTTATTATCTTAGTCTTGCAATAGATCTCAGAAAGTGGTAAGTGCTTCAGTTTAATACTTACTTGTTTATGGTTTTAGATCTGGCAACAAAAGCAATTTGGAATTTTGTCTTAATATCTTGATAAAAATTAACTGAATGCCATAACTCTGCTGCTTGTGTTATACCCAGAGCCTCATCCATCCACCACATCACCCCTATTCTGAAACAGCTGCACTGGCTACCGGTTAAACATGGCATCAGCTTCAAAATACTTCTGGATCAAATCCACCACCTCTCTCCTCCTTATTTTCTGATTTGGTCCAGATCAACACTCCCTTAGATCCTCCTTTTCTGTTCAGCTTTCTGCCCCTTCCCCCTCCTCGCCATGAGGACCAGGGCTTTCAGCTGCTCTAACCTAATTTAATTATTCCCCTGTGCCACAATTAAAACCAATTTTGAATATTTGGTTTATTGTAAGAAAATTCAAGTTATAAATATTTTTTATTTAATTATTTGTGTATGTTTAATGAAGAGGGTGCAATCTTTGTTAAAAATTAGGCACGTTACACATCTTCTATTATTTTACATGAAACTGTTCCCTTTTTTTAAGCCAGATTTCAACGCGTTGTGTGTCTCTGACTTACTGCTGCTGTGTTTTTCTCAGGCAGAGATTGAAACACTGGCTCCTCACTATAACTATCCTGAACCTGGGGAGGAAGAGGAGGAGCAGGAGGAAGGAGAAGAAGAAGAGCAGCCTCTAAAAGCCCAGCTTGTCCCTCAGGGTTCTGGGGGATCTGGTCTTCTCATGGGTCCAGACACACAGAAAGGTCTGAAACAGCACACAAAAGCAAATCTGCTCCCCAAAGTTTAGACGGTATTAAATAAATGAGGCCACTCAGTTTAAAACAGCTTCATTCAAAAGGACCAAAGCCAACCTGTTTCACAAGCTTAACCTGCTTTATTCATCTTTTCCACGTGCATCCATTTAACTCACAATTAGTTAAATGTGTTGTGTTCACGGTGTCTGTTTGTCATCCTCCGTTTAACCGAATCATCTCAAACCTGATTAATGATCTGTTCCAGTCTCATGTGTTTATTAATATCTAATCTTGTCTCTAACAAGAGGTGGAGCTGCGTCTGACCCCCATTCATATTCTTCATGTCTCCGGGAATTTTGAGGGCTCCGTAGGGTCTGGAACCTCAGGAGCTTCTGGGGCTTCGGGATCTGGAGGCCCAGAAGACACACTGGTCTCCGGTGCCTCTGGCGAATCCGGTGACATCATCCTTATTTCTGGAGCCTCAGAGGAGATACTCAGCTCCGGGGGATCTGGGGAGTTCTTGCTATCAGGGGATCTGTTGATATCTGGGGATCTTTCGGGGTCCGGGGATATTATGGGATCTGCCACATCTGGGGTCTCTGGGGACTTTGCCTCTGGGGGCTCTGGAGTAGCCATTGAGGTCCCCCTGTTTTCTGGAAGCTCTGGGGACCAGTCTGGTTCTGGGTTCTCTGAAGATCCTTTGGTCTCAGGGGCATCTGGAAGCTCTGGGGTTTCTGGGGAGTCTGGTGAGTCCGGGGACTCAGAGATAATTCTTATATCTGGAGGTTAGTAGGAAAGCTTGTTGCTGCTTTTTAATCTTATTTGATTAATATTAATTATCTGTCTGAAATTCCATTTAACTGCTTTTCTCTTTAAATGTGGTCAAATGTTGATCTTAAATATTTGTGTTAAAAGTCTTGTCGTATTTATTGTGTCTATAATCATGTCTTTCTAACATCCAGCTCATCTAAAATGTGTGATTGACTGGTTAATGGGTTGATTTTCCCTCTTAATCTTCACCTCCTAACCACAAACTTGACTCTAACAAGAGGAGGAGCTGCCCCTCATTCCTGAAACTATCCCTCAAGAGGCATCAGATGTTTCTGGGGAGTTCTCAGGAACTTCAGGAACCTCAGGGTTCTCAGGGGATATTGAGGCCTCTGGAGATTTAGATGTCTCTGTGTCTGGAGACGTCCCTGTGACAGTGGTCCCTGAACCTGATAAAGGTCAGTATCTGATCTAGACATGTTTGAGACACATTAAAGGCTGGTCAAAAGAGCTAGTCTACCTCAGACACGGAAAAAATACACTAAAGAGAAGGTTTTCAACTCTCCTTCTGTTACTGGTGGGCAACCAGTTTTTTCTCCTACACTTCATGTACACTTAACTCTTTAACGGAGAAATATGGACAAAAAAACAAACTTAACTCGGATGGCAGCAGATTTTGCAAATATTTTTGGAAATGAAAGCAAAGTTGTATCCTTGTACCCTCTGAAGTCTAGAGAAGGAATACTTGTCACAGTTTGTACACATTGCATAGGGATCTGTTAATTAACCCTTTAATGTTTTGTTTGGTCATTTGGTGGAGCAATCCCATTAAAAACGTAGAAATAAACCTAATGAGCCATAAAACATTAATAATGAAGAAGTACAACAAAACAAATTTCCGTATATTTTTTCCTCATTGTGAATGTTAAATGTTTTAGTTCGTACAAATGATTTCTTGTTTATTTGGTTTGACTAAACCCTTTCAGCATCCTCTGAGCTCTCAGCNATTTATTTGGTTTGACCCTTTCAGCATCCTCTGAGCTCTCAGCCAAAGAAGCCATTTTTATCTACTTGCCATAGGTGCAGTGACGTGTGGTCAGGAGAGGCAGTGCCTCACCTGTCATGATAAAAAATGTTAAAATAAAATTAAAAATGCATTTTCATTGTGACTCTACACAAAAATCGCCAAATTTGTTTATTTCCCAATCAAATCTAGGGCAGAAATCCCAGGCGAGGGAACGGCGAGCTGTGCCTCACCTCAGACTGTGGGATCCTTTACAAACTGGGTTGCATGACGTGTTTCTGTTTCTCAGCATATCGCCAATATGAACTTTACAGAAATATTTGTTATACATCATGACTCTCTACAGTCTGTGTAGTGTCTTTAATGTATGTGTGAGAGAATTATTCCTGCTGATCGTACAATAAAGTGCAGAGAAAAGTCAGCAGGTGAGGCAGGCAGTATTCTGCCTCGCCTCAAGGGGGCGTAGCTGCATGCTGTTGGATGAAGACTGAAATAAGATGCTCTTTTCAGTTACAATTGTAAATCTGACTCCAAAGGACTCAGTGCCTCACCAGCCATGAACCTCATCGCATGTCACTGCATAGGTGCACAAACATGGCAGATCCTATATTTGTTCCACCATTTTTACTGTGGAGTCTCTGAATAGACAAACTGTGTGAAATAAGAACCTTCTGAGCTTTAAAACTGCAGTACTGGCTTTGTTTGATAGGTGCTACAGCACCGTTTGGCATAAGTAACACCCTAAAAGGCAACAGTAGGTACCTGCAGTCATCGCTGCACCTGAGGCCACCGATCCACTTGCAGATGAAAACATGTTTATGTCTGGAGGAATTTTGGCCATTCAAGGCCACCGTCCATTCCCAACTGTACAACGTTCCGTAATTGTAACTTTTCCTAATGAAAAATTTGACCTATTCACTGCCAAAACTGCTGTTAAACATCTAAATTATTCTGATTCTGAATTTAACTCACTTTGTTGTGTTTTTTGTTCTAACAATCATGTTGTCACGTTTCATGTCATTAATAACACAAACCTGCAATTATAAATTCTTGGATAACACTGCTTAAAATTCCCTGCTGTGGCAAACAGTGAGCTACTGTTTGCCAGGTGTCCTGTCCCGTGTCCATGCTGGTCTAACCTGTTGCTTTAACGCCTAATCTTGTCTCTAACAAGAGGAGGAGCTGTTTCCAACCACACCAGAAACCCCTCAGGAGGGGGCTGGCAGTCAGGAAGAGATTGAGAGCTCTGGTTTCCCAGAGCCTGAACAGCCAGAGAAGCCTGATGAGCCTGAGGTTGACATATCAGGTCAGTATTGAGTAGCACCAAATACAGAGTGTGATACAAAAAGCCTCACATCCTGGATCCTGACTTTGACTGATCTTATGTATTGATGGTTTTTGAGACTCATAAAGGACAAAGTATTCGGCCTTGCATTGTTTTTTATATATATATATTTAAACATTTCCCATTTCTATTTCCCTTTTTCTTCCTCTTATCCGTGTGTTCCAGGTATGCCCACTTGCTTGCTGTGCACATGCCTCGGGGGTTCAGTCTACTGTGATGACTTGAAGCTGAACAGTGTACCACCTCTGCCCAAAGACACCACTCACTTCTACGCTCGCTACAACAAAATCGCCAAGATCCACAAGTCCGACTTTGCTTTCATGAGTATGTTTCCCGTTTCCAGGTAGCTTAGCACTGGGGTGAGCTACATCACATCAGTATCTCAGAGTGTGTTTTCTTGCCTCCCAGACAAGCTGAAGAGGATCGATTTGACTGCTAATGAGATAACATCCATCGAGGATAGAGCATTCATGGGTCTACCCGAGCTGGAGGAGCTTGTGATGCGAGAAAATTACATCTCACAGCTGCCATCTCTCCCGGAGACCATGACCTTGATTGATGCCAGCCACAATAACATCGGCTCAAAGGGTATTCATAAAGAGGCGTTCAAAGTATGTATACCTTCTCTACTGATAACTGCAGTCACAACAGACACTGGGCAGTAATGGCTTAAACTCTGTAGTTACCTTTACCTGACATTTAATAAAATGAAATGGCCTTAAACTTGGGAAAAGTCAGGATGAAAATGCTGCTAAATTCAGCTCAATACAAACTTCCACCTCAGTTGTTTGAGATCTTGCATTGTCCAAAGTATTTAAAAATGTAAAAATATTTACATGTCACTCATGAATTACTGTTGCATTTTACAGGATATGACTGGCCTGCTGTACCTGTACCTAACAGACAACAACATTGATTATATCCCAGTGCCTCTACCAGACAGCCTGCGATCTCTACACCTACAGGTACATCTACTGTAGGCTCATATCTTATCACTCAGTGCACCGGATCAGGACTGAAAATATGAGGATCCTTTGGGTGCTTGAGATTCAAACAAATGTATCTTGTGATGCAACCAGCCAGCAGACGTCTTTCCTTAATAATATATTGATGCTATTATACTGAAATACCCAATAAATTGTTCTCTAATTAGAAGAAACTCATCTTTGGTTTCTTAGAGTTAGCCAGCTACTGTAACTTGCAATCAGAAGAATAAAATGATCAAGGTGAAGGAGAAAATTGGCAGTTTGTATGTTAGCACTAAGCGGCAACCTCCGGCGGTGAAATGTGAAGCCTATGTGGAAGAGCAAAAATGTGCAGTTCACCCCTCATCCACTAGGGGCTGACTCCAAAACAGAGTCAATCCCCAAAGACTCCCATGTTAAAAAGAACAAGTTTACAGCAGAAATAAACTTGTTTAAACATGGTACAAAAATCTATTTTAGGATTAAAA
>CM047997.1:22814618-22837069 GCA_026261665.1 Melanotaenia duboulayi
TTGTGTTGTATTTCTGACAATCATCTACATGAAAATGAAAAGAATTGATGTATTTATATAATATAGAGTCTAAGGGAAGTAAATACAGAGTAAAAAAAAAAAATGGCTAAGAATTTAACCCTGTGGCACCTCACAGGTAAATATAGACATAAAATCCCCAAGACNCGTATTGCATCGCATCGCATCGCATCGTATTGTATCGCATCGCATTGTATCGTATTGTATTGTATCGCATCGTATCGCATCGTATTGTATCGTATTGTATTGGTAAATATAGACATAAAATCCCCAAGACTCAGAGAAGCTTCTCTCTGTCAAGTAGAACCTGAACCAACTCAGGGCAGAACCTTGAATATTGGCCAAAGTTTAGTAAAACAAATGTTTTCCTTAGAGGTTTTTTCATTTAGCATTGATGCATCGTTTCATTTCCCTTCAAGTAGCTCATTTTAGTTTAGATTTGCTTATGTGTAATATGTGCGTATGTGTCCACAGACAGGTTTTCATAGACTTCAATAAGTTGCAGACTCTCACTGCAGGACTTAAGGTGCAGAGACTAAGCTTCCTGCCTCAAGGCCAGACTGAAGAGATGGGCTGGTATTTCAGAGATGACCAACTGTGGCGTGAATATGGATCCCAGGTGAGGAAAACTAAAGCTATAAATGAATTCAATCTTCAGTTTTCACACTCTCTCTTTCTCTTCCTCAGAGTTCCAGTATGGTGGCCTCATCGGTCAGCAGTAAAGATATTGAGCAGCACTTCAATATGAACCCTCACGGATCCCTCAGATTCACAGTGGGACTCATAGGCTACTCACTTGATTTTTCCAGTATGTGGTGTTAATTTATTTATTCTAAGTCACAATAAAGATTTTTCTGTTTAACTTATTGTGTTTAACTTCACAGCCATGACCCAAACAAACGTCATCACAGGGTTGTGCAGGAACGTACGTAGACGTCCAAAACTCAGCTCCATCGGTAAAGGGTAATACTTTTCTTTCTATAGCCCCCACCGTCAGACAGGGAGATGTTTGCATGTTATGCAAAGAGATCAACTTTAGTCTAGTGAACCCTCCAGAGCTTCTCTAAGAAAAACTATTACCTCCATATGAAGGCTTCAACATGCATAATTTCATGTCCCTGCAGCTTTCACCCCACCCCAGTCCTGCCTACAGTTTCCCCCTCCCAGCTCCCCAACGAATGCTACCAGTGGGAGTTTATGGGAGATGAAGGGCAGTGGACAGAGTACCAAGCATATGTAAGTTCATTTCCTTCCCAATCAAAGGATCAGGAGTCAGCACTGGCACCTGGTGGTCAAACCTGAAAAATGATTCATTGGTGTTTGCATGGTTGCAGATATGCTCATTTGACAGTGCTGCTATTGAGAGACAGTATCAGCAAAACCATCAAGGCCAGCTTCACTTCAGGATCAACAGATTCTCCTACATCCTGGATTTCTCAAGTAATGCACATGCATATAACCACAAAACTGCTCAACAGCTTATGTTTTAATAAACCTAAAGTTTAAACCGTCTCAACACCGTTTTGTCTCAGAAATGTGTCAAACCAATACGATAATCGGGACCACCAGGTCAGTGAGGAGGACAAAGCAAAGCAGCAGGTAAGGAGCAGCCTCACATCACTTCATTTGCATTAGTGAAATGAAAATAATCCTTTAAAACAATTATTATTGTTTTGTGTTTTTGCTCTAATCCACACAATAATTGACATATTTGACAGTTTTCTTGTCTGTTATGTTCAGGCTGGATTTCAGGTCCTGTATTTGTAAATCTTTCTATTTTTCTCTGATCTTCTGTAACATCTTTAAATCTTCCCTTCAGCTCAGCTGCAAGTCCACAGTGGCAGTTCCTGGATGTGGGTGGGAAGTGGAAAGATTATTCCAAAGTAAGACGTGACTTCCTGTTGTTAATATGTACATCTGGAATAATTCTATTTGTTTTATTACCTTATTTCTATTTATTTTCATTATTAGTCTAGATTTTTTATTCAATAATTCTTATATTATTCATTATTCTACCTAATTTTTTAGTCTTTTCATATATTTATTAAAGTTTTGTTATCTTTTACTTTTATTTCTATTTATTATTTTACCTTATCTTTCATTGGTCATTTTAATTTATATAATTTATATGATCTTATTTTATGTATTTATCTTGTTTTATTTGATTTTGATCTTACTATAACATTTTATTATCTTAGTTTCACAAATTTTATTTCATTTCGATTTGTTTTTGTTCATTTTAATCCTAGCTTACTTAGCATTAACTTTGAATTTTGACATACTTTATTATTTTCATTCATTTTATGATTATGTTAATCTTTTTTATTTCTTCTTCCTTCATTGTGTGCCATCTATGTCATGCAGGGACCTCATCAGTGTAGCGTTTCCAGTCAGGACATTGAACACCAGTTCCAACTGAACCCATCAGGTGTTATAAAATTTAACACCTTGGACTTTTGGTATGAACTTAACTTCTCAGGTGAGCTGCAAACATTAAGTTATTTTTCTTGTACGAGGCAAATAATGGAGACTTTCCTCCAACACCTGCACAGCTGCTAATGTCTGAGTGAAATCATCCTAAATGTGGCCGTGTGCTTGTAGCCATGACTCAGAGGAACCTGTCCACAAACACCACCCGGTCAGTGAGACGACATCAGCAGTGACTGAGGCCACAGCAGACGGGGAAGATGGAGGTTCGACACATAACAGCACATCCCGTGCTTACGTTGTACATTTTTCTTTCTATGTTTAATCTGTGAAAAGACACCATGTCCCTCACATGCTTATTACCTTACCATGTTTCCTCACTGAAAGGTGAAAGGCCTCCAACCCTGAAGAAACATACCTTTTGCTTGTAAATTCAGCCATTGCAAAGATGTGAACAATGCCATCCTCTATCATTCTCCACAATTTCAATCTAGAAACTGTGTTGATTACAAATACTTCCAAAGACGGTGTCTAAAAACAATAATATGAATGAAACCAACCAGCTGCAAAGATCAGAGAATAAAGATGATTCAACAAAAACACCCAAAACTCTCCAGGAGGATTTAAATTGGTGCGGAGGGACTAAAATGTCACGTCATTTATTGCTTCATGGTTTTCCATTTTGTGTGTCAGTGNNAGGAGCAAACCCACGTCGTTCATGGTTTTCCATTTTGTGTGTCAGTGTGGAGGTTTTTTACAAGTCTGTTACCTTTTATTCATCCAGGTTATTTGCACAGATCTGTGGTCAGGTTTAAAGTTTTAAGCTAAATGAGGAGAAATAAAACATTTTATAAACTAATGGAATAATTTATGCTGTCTAAGAAGTTTAAGTTTACTTTTACATTTTGATAAAGACACCTCAGCCGTTTGTCAAGGCAATATAAAGTGATGTTTTCTTTTACACTATTAAAATTTTACTTCTTGATCTAAACCTGTTTAATTCTGCTGTTTCCTGCACTTTGGCTTGTTTTCCAAGTCGCTAATACAAGCACACAAATGACGAGCACCACTGAGAATATTAGATTGTGTTTCTTTTATATATGTACAGATCTTCACCTCCACACAAAAAACAAAGTTCACCCTTCATATAGAGGACAGCAGTAGTTCACAAATGGTTCTGTAGAAGAATAAGCTTTAGTTTTCTGCTTTGGGGTTCTGCGAAAATATGCGACACGCGTGTCGATCCACAGGTGAAAAACATCCACTTACAGACACATTTCTAGTCTTGTTAGCTTATAAAACAAAAAAAAAAGAAGAGGGAAATGAAAGAACCCGTTGAATTAAATGAGTAACACTGCCATGTGGCATGAAAAGAAAAAGATGTAATATTAGACGTTACAATTCAGCATGTTAACAATCAGCAGAAACACAATGTGAGCAGGTGCTTCTTAAAAAAATCTCTTCTAAAATGTAAGATTTATTATGAATAAACAATAATATTCAGCTGTTAAGAAAACCTGACAGACGTCTTAGAGAAACTGTAGGTCAAACATGCTTTTTCAGCCAATCAATACGCACCCAGAACAACCAATAAGGATTATTGCACTCCACTCATCTAAGGCCTCTTCCACTTTAAAATAACTTCTGTGTTTACCCTTCATGTCACCTGCACGGGTCCTCAGACAGCTTAAAAGTGCTGGAACCAAAATATATAGTGATATCTATATTATATATATCTAGTGATAAATCTTCATTTCATAAATTGATCATGTGGAAATAAATGCAATTGATCATTAAAACCAACAAAAAACAAAAAGCTGAATGCCTCTGTTGTGGTTGAGGTCAGTAAGAAAGCAAGGCATTCGACAGGAAAATTACAGAAAGCCGAGTTTGACAAGAAAATGTTCACACTTGAGTAACAAATGAGCGTTTTTTAACACGCGTACCCCTGAAAGGCACATTTGCATAAGCAGTGCACATGCTCCACATGTCACACTCCCATCATAACTCTTTAATTCTGCTTTTACCCAGTCATTTGTAAGCAAAGGAAGTGAAACACTTGTTTATAATAACTTAATAACTTGAATGGAGGAGATTAGCTTTGCCACACGAGTAAAAAAAATGACTAAATGGGGAAAATGAAAAAAACAAAATGGGTCCAATTTGTTTTGATAAAAATGGAGGTTGGTGATGCTGCAAAGGAAGAATCACCATGGAGATGAAGCACGGAGCTGCATGGTTTGCTTCATCTACACCACAACTACAGTGGTCTAGAGTGGTCCCCACAGGGGGGGGCCTCCTGGATGCAGATCAGTCCAGCACCCCCGTTTCTGTTTCTAAGCCAAGTTTCTGATCACTTCTGGTATGCTACAAATTCTAAAAGTCAATAAAGCAGTGAAGTGACAGAAGCCTGAAGGTAAGCTGCTGTGAAGCATCGAAGCAGCTTTTCCTGTTTATTCTTTTTAAGGGATGACTCCGAAGTATCTTCATAAAGTAAAATACATCCACTCAAGAATACATTCACTCAACAACTCATCACGTGATCCCAAACCTTTATAAGAAAAGAAAAAACTGAGCTGGAATTCATCTCAACCCGTCACATTTGGACTCCGAGAATGTCAAGTACAAAACAGTAGGAAACCCCCAGCATTTAAACACCACCGCGTAGAAGAAGAAGTTCCCCCCCGAAATGGTTATCCGCCCGGTCAAGTAGAAATGAAATCAGGTGCAGGTTAATTTTCCAGCAGAATGTGAGCACAAGTCAGACTCTAAACCCAAGTGAGATCAAAAATATGAAGAGAAAGACCTCTGTAAGTACGCCACGATGGGTCTGCGTCCTGTTCTGTAAGAATTCAAACTCCTTCGTTCTGCAGTCAGTAAAACAACACAAGTAACCCGGTCGTGTTTAACCAAACAAGTCTTTCAGATCACTGTTCATGGATGCGCTCTGTTTAACTCCAGTTGGGTTCATGCTCGGGACAGCAGCTGGCTGAGAAAAGTTCTGTGGGCTAAAAAAGGGGTTTGCTTGCATCCCAAACCCAGCGGGCACCCCTCCCATTCCTACTGGCACACCCTGCATCTGGGTCTGAGCGTTCTGGGCTGAACCAAACTGACTTAGCCAGGGGGTGTTGCTTCCAGGTGTGGACTGAGGACCCATTTGGTTGAGAGGGACTTTGGGCTTGCTGGGTGTAAAAAGACTGTCCAAGGCTGACATGTCAGGAGCTTTACTGCTCTGCCCAGTTGGTCCTTGACTCTGTGTGAGGACCCCAAAGTTCGGGGTGCTGGTGGTGGTGGCCATCCCCCCATACAGACCTGGACCTGTGGGCCGCACGCCCATTCCCAAACCTCCTGTCTGAAAGCCCATAGTTTGGTTGAAACCGTTTGACATCGGGGCACCCATGGAGCCCACCATAGGACCGGTGGAGGGGAAGGCAGGCATGGTGGCGCCCTGAACTGGGGCGGGTCGAGCTGTGTTGGCCAAAGACAGGTTGTTCAGAGATGTCATGTTGTTGAGTAGGCTGCTGGTCAGATCCTTAGTCTGAAACAAAAAGAGCCGATTCATCACAACACGCTGGTGTTAGAGCTTCAGTGTGTGTAGGAGGTATGTTCAGGCTTTACCTGTGCGCCGCCGGTGGTGGCTGCTTTGATTGTTTGTGGTGCCAACGGCTGCTGGCTCCTCAGTTTGGCCGCCTGCTCCTGCTCCTTAGCCAATCGCTGTTTCTCCTCTAGAGTCAGAGACATCTAGAAGCCATGTAAAGGCAGAAAGTAAACCAACCGGGCTGCATACGAAACAAACATGCCACCTAAATGAACTGTGATGAAATGCACGTACTCTGTTTGGCTGCGAGCTGGTGGAAGTAGATCCATTTTCTTTCCCATTAACACCAGCACTGCCAAAGATGTCATCAATCTGAGGACCAGAACAGTCCACACATTTAGTGATCTCAGTCCACACACTGAGATCATTTTGAAGCATTCAGGGAATGTCTGCTGCACATCAAATATACACATTTTCTCAGATAAGACTGCCTCCCACCTGGTTGCCAGAGCTAGGTGGGCTCTTGGTCTCCTCTGATTGGCTCCCTGGATTTGAGATGTTTAGACTCCTGATCAAAGAAAAATAACATCAGATAAACATTTCAGCCTCATGTGAAATGATTTAACTGTTCCTTTCCTGTTACATTACTTCTAAATATCCACATTAATTTGTATTAAAAGTAAAGAGTGGATTAAACGTAGAAACCTCTGTTGCTCTTGCATGATGTGCAGCTGCTCCAGCTTGGTCTTGTGTTCTGTCTCCATGCGGCTCAGCATGTCGCGGATAACCATCATAAAAGAATTAAACTGAAATATGGACCAGATCATTACATCTTTTCTATCGTGTAGTGTACAGAGTGTCCAAATAGTCTAATTAAAAAGAAAAAACTTAATATATCCTTTCTAATTGCAAATAAAAATGACATTTTAAGACCAGGAGGAGTCTGGCTCTGCAGTACCTGATTTAGATTGAGGTTGTTGTCTATACTAAGAGAGACGAGGTGGGGCAAGCTCTTGGTGGCAAGGTGCTCTTTTGGGATGCCGAGCTTCTTGTGACTAAAGGTGCACTTATAGATACCTAAAGTAAGGAAGAAATGACTCAAATATCAGATCATAAATTAAACCAAAATGTTTTCTGATTGGATCTTAAGGTTAAGAAGATAATGTTCATTGAAGGAGTGTTAAAGGTCTGGTTTGTTTACCTAAAACGCCCATGAGTACAGCTGGTTCTCTAGAGGGAATCTGTTGTAGGAAGGGCAGGATCTCGTCGATGACGTACCATTTGTCTAGATATTCCAAAATCTTTCCCAGACACACCAGAGAGTTCACTCGCACCTACACAGTAATAGAAGCAGATTTATTTCTGACATTTCATCTGGTAGTTGTTAAGAGATAAAAACAAAAAAAAGAATTATCTAAATATTTTTATTTTTTATTTATTAATTTATTCAAATAAAATAAATGCATATTTTTTATTTTAATTTTTAAAAAAGCGTATAAAAGTATTTTTTATTCTAAATATATATTTTAAAAAAAACATCAACTTTTATAAATAAAATCATTAATTTTGTTTTTTTATATACATTTCTTTACACCTTAAAGAGTAGAGAGAAACATAAATGTCTCTGAAAATGACTCACAGCAAGTGAGGAGGTCTGCAGGCAGGCTGATTTGATCCGGGGGATGAGGGAATTCTTCATAGACGGATATTCAATTAGGTTGGCGAACGTTGGGATGATGTTCAGGCACAGCTCCTGCTCAGTCACACATAAGATGATGTGGATTATGACAGCTGTATGATGCAGAGAACAGCATCTATTCTCTCTGCTCTCAGGATACCACTAAAAAGCTAGAACGAAGAGCAGCTGCAGGCAAAATAAATGAACATGCCAAGGTTTCCATGTAGAATACTGATTATATACATACCTTAATTAAAATTGGCAGCTAGTCTGGAATTTTCTGCACAACTCAGGACCTAGTTTTGTGAAAATATTATCTCCATACATAACAGATCTTCCCTTACCTGGATCTGTACTGAGGGAGCCTCCAGAGCTCGGTAGACCATTGGTAGCACACTGTTCTTGATGTCCTCTGGTGGCGTCTTTGTCAGAAGCAGGTCCATCTTTTGCAGGAATATCAGCAGGATCTGCACAGCACACAGAGCCAGTTCGGAAAAGCACACCGGAAAATAAAACTGGCTTATGTTTCACAAAGGAGTACGGGGGTAAGTGGAAGTGAGTCAAAACTGTGATTTTAGTGCAACTTTTAGTGCTACTGACAGGACAACACATACAATAGCTGATGGGACAGGAACATATTCACAGCAGAGACCACTCACCATATTACTAGCCTGAAGAGGCATGGAAAGAAAAATACAGAGAAAGGATTTGATAAAGTGGCACATAAAGCCTAAAAACTTGCATCAGGTTATATTCAGCTGATTAACACTAGCGTCAAAACTCAAATCACAAATTCAACAGCTCTCTATCTTGTTGCTTTCATGGAAAAACCTACAACAGCTCAGTCTACAACCAGCTGTCTCAGTAACGTGCACAAGCACAGCCTCCAGTGTATGTGGAATTAAGCCGATGTCCATTCTACCTGAACAGGCTCCTGCTGCTTAAAAACAGGTGTTAGATCAGGCAAGACGAGGCGAGTGTATTCCTCCTTGGTGCACTCCTCTGCAATTAGCAGCACGTTGGGCAGGACGAAGGGAACCATGTCTGGGTTGACAAACTCTGACGTCAATGCTGGAAGGATACGATACACCACCACTCTCTGTGAGGAACAAGGACAAAAGAATTGGCCATCTTTAGACTAAAGTCTCATTAAATAGTTAAATATGTGCAAACTGTCCAATGAGAGTCTTGAGGTCTGTGAAAAGATTATGTACCTTGGTCATTATATTACTGATGATATGTGTGATGATGTCATATGCAGACAATGTTGTATGTTTTATGCACAAACACACTACATGCAAAACAAAAGGTGTCTTTGTTTAAAGCTTACTGCACACTAGAGCCCAACCGACTGATCAACCGGCCAATTAAATCAGCCAGATGTAGCCCATTTTAAAATAATCATATGGATTTTTTCCGATTAAAGGCCGATATATTTTTGATTGCTTATAAAACAGCAAATGCTGTCAAGTATCGGACTCATGTAGAATGGTGCTGTTCCACCGTTTGTCCACTAGATGGCACTCTGACTCCATTCAGTACTCGATCCTCACTGCTGCCAGTAACTACAGCCANAATACTCAATCCTCACTGCTGCCAGTAACTACAGCCAGGCAACACTACAGGGGTCAGCATAGCGAAGCTTGATGACAAGCATGTTTATAACGACGTTGCAAAATTAGGAATGACTCAACATGTTTCCAGTTTCCGTTTAACTCTGTTTGCCACATGTCATGACCCGTGCTTCGCTGCGTCGGTCATGCTTTTCATCTACGTCGCATTGTTAAAGCTGTGCTAATCTAGCTTAAAGGTCCCATATTATACATTTTTTTCATTAATTTCATATGGGTTTCAGAGGTCCAACAATATTATTTTTAAACTGTAATACCCCATATTCTGCCTTGGTCCTTAATTTCAGCCATTCACGTTGGTTCTAGTGAGCTCTACTGAGAATGGGCTGTTACTGTGTCTGAACCTTTAAATGTTCATGAGTGTTGCCTGTCCACGGCTACTTCACACCTCTCTCTAGGAGAGGATCCCATTTTCGCTCGTGCCCACTCTTTGATTTTAGAGGGCAGGCTGAGCTAGCCGTGGGGCGAGTCAATGACAGTATCCTCTACTCGGGGGAGTGGTTTTTCCCTTCGTGAGGTCACAAAGGGAAAAATCTCAAACTCACTCATTTGAGCACAGATTCACTAAAAAGTGGCGCAAGCAAGCGAGAGACAGAATTATCTCATTTTTGGGCCTTATACACAGGCTATGAAGACACTTTAAAAAGTGAATTTTGTATAATATGGGACCTTTAAGTTACTCTCTGTCTGTTTATGTTAGCAATAAGATCACTGTGGTTATGCCAGCCTAGCATAGCGTTAGCTAACAGCTTAAAAGCCTGTAAGAGACAACGGAAATAACTTAAGTGTGCAAAATGTTAGAGAGTACAGAACGAGCATTCATCCCTCCCATCAGCTGCATGGTGAGACGCTTCTAAGGAGGAGTGATGTGAAGCAGAGAGGAGGGGAAATTTTAAAATGATGAACTTTACTCTCTGTCTTCAGCAAGTAACATGTGTGCCAGACTATTTATGACCATTATACGTTTAAAATGCAACTCTGTTAAAGGTGACGTGCTTTAACATCTGAGAAAAGCATCTCTGGTTTTTGGTTTGGTTCATATGAGTCATGACTTTATGGCCAAGAACATAATAGGAGTAGTGAAAATGTAATTTAACATTGAAGCGCGTCAGAGGGCTGCATAAATAATGTTTTGCCAGTAACTTCACTCATTATATTGCTTATAAATAGCATTTGATTTTCATTTTATTGTTTAAAAAATAAACTTAACAAAAATTGATAATAAATTTAAAGCTTATTGATCCGATTCAGAGTAAATCAGTAATACTGAATATAAAGAGCCTATCATTAATCATAAATGCTGATTTATAATAATTTTGAAATTAATAACTGATCAATACAATAACAATATGTATCATTATTATTATATTGATAAGTTAATCGGTTGACAGCTGTTCGTAGTCTCGCGGAGTCTCGTCACGCCTGTTATGCAGCTGACGTCACCCTTCAGGTTGAAAACAGCTAAGCTAAGCTAACAGGCTAACATCACATCCAACAGAGTGTTGCTATGCTGACACACGGCACACGCAGGTGTATTACCGCCTACAGTCAGTGTGTGAGAAGCACACACACGGAACCAGGCCATGAAGCAGACAGAAAGCGCCGCTATATCCAAACCATCACTTTTCACTGAACTTTCTGGTTGGGGCAGCCAGCCCTGCTGATTTATCCTCCAGTTCACTGTGCTTTCTTTTGGAAAGCTCGCCGGCTCCTGCTAAAAATCTCCACATATTTACCTATTTAATTATCCTGAGCTAAACGGTAAACAGAACTGAAACAGTGCAGCGCATTCTCGTCTCGCGTGCGAGTGTTTGCACTTTTAAACAACCACAACTGAAACAAAGTGATGCTCATAACCAAATACTAAAAACTATAAGAAACTTTTAGCATAATAAGCATCATTGTAGTGCTTTCAAATCCTATAGCAAGTTGCTCCTGTTGCTGATCCAGAATGAGGATGCACTGGCTGAAATGTCTGTATGTTATTTGATCATAACGTTGATATCCAGTTGCTAGTGTCCTGGAAGCAAAAGTTGTAAAGAGCAGTATCTAAGCCTTGCAACGCTCCTGGGAAATGATGGCTCCAGGAAAGTACATAATAACAGTGTGCCATCAAAACAAGTCAGGAACGTTTAAAGATTTTAGAACGTTAAACAGTGCAAAGTTTCATGAGGAAGAAAACGGCAGTACCAGCAAAGCAAATAAATAATTTCCACCAGTTTCACATTTTTTTTCCTAACCAGAAATTTACCTTTGGTAGTTTGGGCAGCACTTTGGGAAGGCCTTTGAAGAACTGGGACTTCTGTAGGTTGTCCCTCTGGAAGAGGGAGTCGAAGTACTGCAGAGTGACTGCACCAACGTCATCAAAAAAAGGGATCTACAGTTCACACAAAAACACATCAAATTCAGCTGTGACACACTAAAATATCACAAACACATAGAAAGAGAAAACTATTTTAAAGAAGGATGATTGTTTTTCATTGTCACAGACAAACCTTAGTCATCTGGTCGGCATCGGGCCGGACGTTCGGAGTGACGCTGAGCAGCATTTTGACATGTTCCCGAACTTCTTCAGGGATCTTGTTTAGGAGTGCTGGACTCATGCTGCTCAACTACAAGAACAGAATTGAAAGAAAAGAAGTGTTTTAGTTTGGGGCATGTGTTCCTGGAGGTAAGAATATTATAATCATGAAATCAAATCTGACTAACAAAGATATCTACTAAATTATATCTAAATTACTCAAATGACCTTTTTTATTATTCACAACATTGAATGTTGCCTAAATCAACCCGACATGAACAGAAAATTCCACCCTAGATAATATTGAAAAGAATTTATGAAAATATGGATGTTAAGACAGGTTTAGGATCCTTTGTTTCTCTTGTCACAACATGCTTTCACAGGAGCCACTCCTCTACTCACCTGGTCCAGCTGCCTGCTGAAACTCTTAAAAATGTCATGCTTGTTCACTTGAAATACAGGCTTCCCCTCATTGAATACGGCATGCATAACCACGCCAAGAGAGTACATGTCAGAAGCGGCGTCACAGCTGACAGAGAGTATGTACTCAGGAGCCAGGTACTCTGGGTTAGGGAGGCAGAGAGGAGGAAGGTTGGGCTCCCACTCTTTACATGTGTACTTTGGCTAAAGGTAATGAGAGAAGACAGGGATATAAAGGTTTATGATAAAAGTGAAAACACCTAGAAAGCAGGTTAAAGGTATGCATGATAAAAACCGTATGCATACCTCAGCATCTGAGGGGTTGTTGGAGGAGATGCTGAAGTCAAAGCCCATGATCTTCCAGGCTCCACTCTTATTGAGGATGATATTCTCTAGACACAGGTTGCCATGGACCATTTTAACCCCACCGTGGAGAAAAGACAACCCCTCCGAGATCTGATGAGAGAGATGTGAAAATGTCAATCTGAATGAAAATAAAGACCAAAAATATATTTTCTGTATTATTTCCCGAACTCAGTCACATCTTTTTAACAGACACATCTGTTCATTCATGCCAAATCAACAACCATAGATACACTTGTATTTAGGTTTACTGGGTTTAATATTTTGGAATTAGCGTGAATCGTCTTGGTATAAATTTGGGAAAATGACTCCTACTATATAGGGAGTATACCCATTATTCTACAGGCCTAAAAAAAAAAGGTTGATGAAACATTTAAGAAGATAAAACAATTAAGATTTATATGTGTGGGAGAGCAAAATAAGAAGAGGAATAGAGAAAAAATTTGCATCAGAGTCTGCCAGAGAACCTCTAAATTCATCTGGTTTCACGGACTTGAAGAGAAAAAAATTAATATAAATTCAAATTTAACCTGCAGAAGGAGACTACAAGGTACTTAAAACCTTGTAACACAATGCGTGTCTAAATAAAACCTTCATTAAAAGCTTGAAATTATAGTATAAGAGTCTAAATGTTTTGCATTATTAATAATTAACTTAAAACTAATTTATGATCTATGCTGGTAGACTCTTTGGGGAAAAAAAAAGCAATGCAATGTAAATGTTAACCTTTGCACAGATAAACTGTGAAGAGTTTCTTCTGACAACCGGACATTTTACAGACCAAACAATTGATTATGACAGTAACTGTGTGATCTATCAATCATGAAAACAACCTTTAGCTGCAGTTCAACCCCTATCGGTCTCATCTGCATGCACTCTCACCTGTAGCAAGCCATATTTGGTCTCCACATCATAGAGTTTATATTCTTTGATGTCGTTGGGCACAGGGCTGGGCAGGTTGTCCCACTGGCCCAGCACATTGGACAGACTGGCAAACACCGGCTCTGTGCAGAATGCTAAGCAGTCTCTGAGGGCCAGAAAACAAAATGACATCAGTGTAATTTCAAATGACTCATTTTTGAGATGAGCAAAGACAAAAAGATGTGCAAAGGCTAAAAATTAAAATGAATGTTGTAATCTTAGGACAAAAAATTAAACAGGCTCAAAATAAAATTAACAAATCCCAGCATCCACCTCAATTTATTCCTCTTTGGATAAGGACATGCTTTTGTTTATGTACACATACACAAACACAACAGACAGATTTGTTATGCAATCACCGTGACTCTTCCAGAGGATGCTGAACCGTTAAGAGACGGGGATGGCGCAGCCTGGTCAGCTGTTGCACGCCTCGTTTCAGTGAGTCAATGATTTGATCCTTGTCAAATTTCTGATACTTGTCAATCATCTTCTTATCAAACACAAATACTGCCACTTCCTGAAGATACACAAACAAAAAACAAAGCACACAGATTAGCTATATCCGGTCCCAGTCTTATCCAGAGATGACCTCGTCAACAGCACAAGCACTGTAAATCATTTATCCATTAAAGACTCTAGCATGCTTTACAATGATAGTGTGGTTAGTGTGAGGCTATAAATACACACACACCTGTTTGGTGGACTTCTTGGTGCCATTATAGATCCTCCAGCACAACCCCGGACCTCCACTTGCAATATGTCGCCCAACTTCAAACTCCCGCGTCACTGGGTTACCCATAACAGCGCTGGTGACGTCCGCCGTCACCTTAGTGACGGTGCTTTTTAGCTTGTTCAGCATGGACTCCATGTTCAAGCTTGACCTGTAAGCTGAGGTAAGACATTGATTTAAACAAAGAGGACAAAGAAGAAATTTAAAGACTGTACAGAGCTGAGCTGGAGTCAGCCAAATGTGAAAACACAACAGTTTTAACAATCATTGAAGGAGACAGTCTTGTTCTTCTGGCAAATCCATCAGACATGGACTCTTAAGCACCTGCAGGAAAATTTGCACATCAAAGTGCCTGCCATTGTCCTGCCTGGGGATAATAAAAATTCAAACAGCACATGCTGTGCCTAAAATATAAAATGACTCAAAGCACACTCAGGTGCACCACAATAAGGCTCTTTCCAAAAAAGATAAAAATCCAGTGCCTTAAAAGCTTGCTGGGCAAAAATAAATCAGACAACACAACATAGCTGCAGGTAATGAAGTGCTTTATAATGGGGTTTCTTGTCCTTTAATGAATAATCTCTAAACATGTAGCAGTTGAGGCTCATAAATCCATTGTAATGCATTCTGTAGATTTTAAATGTGCAATTCTTTGAACAAGTATAGATAGAAATCAAGCTGTGCAGTCCACCTAATAATACTGATGTAACTTTATNTAAATCAAGCTGTGCAGTTCTCCACCTAATAATACTGATGTAACTTTATACACAGAAGCATCTCACTGTGCTGTCAAAATGATGATAAACATCTGTGTCAGTCTTGTTCAGGCCATTTCTTTTGCACATGTTCTAAATTCTATATTAATTAAATGCCTCGTGTAAGGTGTACAAGTGTTTAAAAGAACACTATATTATTTATAATATGTCCTAAGGGGAATTAGATGGCGCTGAACCATCAGAATCTCAATGGTACATAACACTACAGTTCACTTTATGTCTGGAGAGAAGGGCCTGGGCCAAAACCCAGTGAGTTGTCAAAAATGTAAACTTGTGTTTCTCACGTACAAAGTGAGGCAATATTTCATGTCACTTCCTCTGGCTGTTACTGCCTGCAGACTTAATGATTAATGTGCTTGTAATTAACCATGTAATATGCTTATATGTACGTGTAAAGTAATTTCCCATCTATTAATGCCAATAATACTCCAATAGGTTTAAGCATTAATTGTGGGTGGTAATATGAATTTCAAGATAATAGGCAGGCTAGAAGAATGACGGTTTCAGATTTTAAGATCACCGAAACCACCTACACGTACCCTACATTCATATTTAGCTTAGCACAACTGTTAGCATGTCAGCATTCAGATCTCAGAGAGCTCACTGCAAACAGATTGGTCACTTTGAAATGGTAAGGCTAATTATTTCATCTAGAACTTCAACCCCTATACTCTCGTTAGGCTGGAACCTGCAGTGTTATTTTTCTCGATTAACTTGACTGGCATGTTTGATGGCGAAATATCTTACTGTTAGCCAAGTTAACCGTCTTGTTCAACCTAAACGCAGACATAAAAGCTAGCAGAGCTGTGACAGTAAAATAATCCGTTTATTTTCTTTTCAAATCTAATTTTAACCCATTGCCTATTCCTATTAATGTAGCTACTATCACTGTTAGAAAATTGTGACTACAAGCGAAAAGGTATTTTATTGATATATTATGGAAGCTAACTAGCCAGCAACGCTTAAGTAAACAGCTTCGTTATACACAAAGAACGATGGATTTATTTAAAAAAAATAATTAGTTGTCACAAAAAATCTATAAGATACTTACCTTAATGGGAAAATGTTCTCGGTTTTCACGCTTGTTATAAGTGGACTCTCGGTAACACCGCTGTCAGTACTGGCTGTGAAACACAGCCCCCATGTCTCCCAGTCGCATACGAAATGAGTTAGCTTAGCATGCTAGTAAACCTCTAGCCCCACTTCCGGGTTTTGTCACGGAGTCAGGCGCATTGACGTCATCACTGGGCGTCTCCTTTTTATTCCTAAACAAACTGACTGAGTCATTTATTTATTTATTTTTATTTCATGAGTTGTTACATGTTTCAGGATCTTAAAGTGAACCCCAAAATGTAATGCCTTTTCAAATAAAAGATTACATAAATGAGTGAATTATTTTTGTACAAGCTGGCTTCATAAAGGATAAAACTACAGAAGTCTAAATAAGGCAATCCATTGACGAAAGATTAAATTAGTAGCCTAAAATGCATAAAATATATATCAATTCATAAAACTTAAAACATTTTCATTCAAGTCACAAAACCCACAATTCAAGTAAATAAAGTTAGAATTAAAAATATTTCAGTTACCGGTACTCATGATAAACCCATAAAATAAAGCTAATTACCCTGAGCTATCTTCAGCCTAACATACTAATGTATCCTCTAATTTCATATTAAATCTAACATGAAAGTCATAATAGAAAATCTGATTCATGCAACAAAGTACAGTGACATTACCACTTCATTTTTACTACTTTCCCTTCAACAAGACATGCTACCAAACATGATTATTATTCAGTGTATATGAAGAAGTATCACTGCTCCAGCAGCCAAGAGCACTGTGAGAAGCCAAAAGTAACCTAAATAAAATTGGTTGGTACACATGCTTCTCATTAATTACTGCTGCTTAACAGCTGGCTAACTGCCCAATAAAACTCATTTGTGTCTAAAAACAATTAAAAAAAATCCATCCAACAACTTTGTTAAATTCTCACCACTGATTTCTTACAGTTAGCACCTCACATTTGGCACAGAAATGTATGATTTAACTGTTGATCTATACACAACATAAACTCTTTGTTAACATTAAGTAAAAAATAAATTCTTAGACCATCATTAAAAACATGGGATCATATAAAGCAAAATTACTGTTTTCAAAGTAGTGCAAAAAATCTTATACAAGCATGGCTGAAATTATGCCTAAAAAAAGCTCCAAATTCTTCAGTGTGTCAGTTTAAATAGCATTTATAGGTGCTTCACTAAAACTTTTGAAGTGCCTCTGTGAAATCCGACCAGTACCAGTTTGGTTTCAGAAAGTGCTGGAGAAGTGCTGAAGGAAGACCACAGGATGATGCTTCTCAAACTCTTTGAGGAGCTTCCTCTTCTCTTTAACTGGCATGTTCTTGTTGGAGGAAATGTCACAAAGAAGTTGTTTGAGGCTCTTCAGGGTGGTAGCCTCGCGCTGATCCTCGTACTCCTGTGGAGTCATCTGCTGGCAGAAAGTGAAGGCTGCAACACAGAAGGAAGGAGATTTCAGGTATTTTGGTGTGCAGCGGTGATGCCGCAGTTTGAAATATAATATAGATGCATTTATTTAATGTGGGTTGTCTGCAGAGGAAAGTAATTTAACCAGGATCTTGTTAAACAGACTGGAAATATTGTTTATAATCTAAAGGTATATTCAATCATAATGTGATTGTGTGCCATTAGCATGTGCGTGAATAATTCACTGAAGCTGCTTTTAACTTACTAGCAATTGAGTCGAGGTCTTTGCCCTGCTGCAAAGTCCTCAGTGTTCTCCTCACAGCGTCAATCAGGGTTGCAGGTGTCTATTAGGGAAGAGAAGTAAACACTTAAAGCAGAGACTCAGATTCCAGATAGTCCCGTGAGGTCTCTCGACGTCATCATAAGAAACATCACATAAAATGGACCTAATAAATTTACTAGGAGCTCATGACTGTTTTGAGTTACAGCTAATTAACACTACTGTGAAATCAAAACAACATTAACAAAAGTCTTGAGCGATCCCTCATTCCATTATATTTTACCGGGAAATAAGAAAATAGGTGCAGTTTGTTGAAACGTACAAACAAACTAACAAAATAGCCTGAACCTTTCTAGACAATATTTCTTGTTGAGGTCTGGACTCTGGGGATGATTCATCTCTCCATCAGACCTGCTGCCACTCATTCCAGTCCAGGTCCTCTGACATTTTTTTCTCTGACAATTTTCTCCCCATCTCCCTTCATTAAGAGTGCCTTCTTGGTCCTTCTATGGAGACCATTTCTGATGAGGCTTCAGTCAATGGATCAACTGAAGGTCCAGATCCACCTCTCAGGTCACATCTCAGATCCATGAAGGACATCACTTTCAGATACCATTTACACAACATAGTTCTTAAAGGCCGGACACCTCTTCTCTACATAAGATGACCTCTTTTTTTTTTTTTTTACTGCAAATCAAATCTACCTTTGGGTATTAATAAAGTAACTTTGACCTTCCTTTGTTTAGTTTCCTCCAATTGTTTAAGGACACACTACACACCATGCTGAGACATGGCAAGTTTTCAGCCAATACCTTTTTGGAAATCACTTTACTGGATCAAAAAGATTATTTTATGCCTGTTAAATTGTGTTATCTTTTATATTCAGAGATAATTCAAAGGATAGAAGAGTACCTTGAAGAGTTCAGTGTGATTGTCCATAAGAAAGAACACCAGCGTTTCGCTCTGTGATGGAGTCAGCTCATAGTTCTGAACAAGAGCTCTCTGAAAGGTGCGGCAGATCAAGTACCTGTTATCAGTCTGGGAAAGAAAAACAAACCTGTCAGTAAGAGATTGTTCAAACACATCAACTGTTGATCCAACCTTGGATGAAATTTAACGAAATAAAGCTCTTGTACAATCACAACCATAGAAAGACATGTGGTACCTGCTTCTGTAGCCGGCAGGCATCAGTCTGAGCTGCAGTAGCCATGAAGGTCAACAGTCTCCGCAGTTCATCTCTCACACTCGTCTCCAGCAGCCGCAAACACAGCTGAGATGCTCTGATGGCATCCTGTGACTTCCCTTCACCTGGAAAAAAACAAGTGCAAGAGGTGGTTATCATTAAAAAGTCAGACAGTGCCACTTTAGGTTTCATTTGTTAACACATGTGTCAACTAATGTCAGATATCTAATACAGTGTTTTCAAATCTCACCCAGTAAATTCAGAATAGCAGCGTGTATATCCAGGTAGCGTCCTGATAGTAGTGGAGCTTTTTCCTGTCCACTGTAGTACTTGGCAATAGTGTCAAAGAGCAGCCTTTTCTGGCTTGCCATGTGCTCTGCATTGCCATCATTTAAAGAGGTATCGCCATCTTGTTCGCTGAGCTGTTCCCCTGCAACCACGATCAGCTGATCAGGAAACAGCTCCAAGCAATCTGCTGCTGCTGACAGCCACGCATCCAACCTGAAAGAAAAATATTACTCTGTCACTAGCAGTAAGCAAACAAGGACAAACATGGAATCAGCTGGTTTTTTCCCCACTGTCAGAAAATGTTTGAAGTGTTTAACGTAGTACTGACTGGGGTAGGTTGAGGGAGTCAGGCAGCTCTCTTTCCAGGCATGTGTTGGAGAAAATCAGGTCCTGGATGGCCAGAGGAACTCTGCAGGCCTGAAGGTGAATCCTTTCAGGAGAGGTCAGGATGCAGTCCAACATGGGCAACTCGATGGTCTGCAGCAACTGCAGCAGGGTCTGCTGTTTCCAAACCTCATCCACCACTAGCACACAAGGAAAAATCACCAAGAAGAAAAATATCAGAGATGATTTGTTTATTCTAAATGAACAAAGACTGTTACCTCACACAGAGCTCCAACATAATGACAAGTTCTGACAGATTTGCTTTTACCAGCTTTAGAGAGAAAGCCAGGAGTTGTGCTGGTTGGGTTCAGATTTTGGGAGAAGGACGGTTGTAGGTCGATGGTTCTCAGAAGCCTTTCAACCCTCCTGTCTGATGGTCCAACAGCAAGAGGATTTGAGATTGTCCTCAGCTCATTCAACCTGTGACGACAGAGTGCATTTTGAAGATTAATGAGCATTTTTATCCATTCAGAGTTACTCCATAATCTCACAATGTCAATTTTTTCTGGGACTAAATAAAATGACTCATTACCAAAATATAACTGAGTTCACAAAAAACTCATTTGATCAGACGGATTTAACTTTAATGCAGTTAAAAATACAACTCAAGTAAATAGTAAATTAAGCAGCAGTGTAACTAGGAATATCATGATTACTTGATTTCACAATAATCGCAGTTTTAAATTTCACGATGATTTAATCATAAGATCCCTCGACATGGTCCCTTTCTTTAAAGATTATGTCTAAACCATATCAGCAGATCAGCAGAACTTGTGAATGGAATGAAAACAAAGTCACACAACATCCTCCTGCCAGCGTTTGTGTTGCTTTGTTTACGTTGCNGTCACGATGATTGAATCATAAGATCCACACAACATCCTCCTGTCAGCGTTTGTGTTGCTTTGTTTACGTTGCAGAAGAGAGATATTAAATGAGGAAGAGTATGACAGAGGAAGAATTATTTCCTCAGAAAAACAGATGAAGTCATCTTTGTTGGATTTCTTTGGTTATAGAAAAAGACGCAGACACCATTCTGTTATTATTGCCATAAAAAGTTGCAGTGAAAGTAGGAAAAAGTTTCACCATCTGTGGGTTAACCACCAGATAGGTTCATTTACATTAATGTTTACCTAATGAAACTGACTTTAAAGGTTATCATGTCATTTGCAATTTTGTGATTGTGTACGACTCGGCTTGGGCTTAGCGTGCAACTTTTTGATGGGTAAGTTTTGCTATCCATGTGCAAACAGAACTGGTTCGGTGTGAGGTTGATGTCTTTTACTCAGTATGCAGTGGGCTGCAGAAGAACCATATTTCATCTCAGATATAAGATCTCAGACTATGGGTTTTCTCTACTCAGGTTCAAAAGAAACATCAAACATGTTTGTGATGTAGATTACAGAAAGAAGACCCCCAGGTCCAGGTAGAGGTCCTGTGACCTTTTCCATCTGTTTTCTCAGAGAAATCCAGAGCGAATATGTAGGAATTATTTATTGTTTATAGAGCACAGCTGTTTTTGTTAGATTGGGTTTTCTTGGTGCTTTACTTTGTTGCTATATTATGTTGGGTTAGGGTTAACCCTAGCTGAACAAAGTGCTGCACACAAGTAAAAGTCTAGCAGCTGTTTGCAGAATAACTCTTCCTCCACTCTTTCCAAACGTCCTTCTGGGCATTAAAATAGAAATCAATACAACTCAAATACATATAAGCAGCATTCGTGCAATTTTACACATTTAGAGTTGAGAATAATTAACTGATAATAATGATAATTATTTGTAATATCATGATTATTTCTCTCACAATAACTGCACCAAGAAAATCTATCATCCTGACAGCCCTAAACGTCACAGATCACAGAAGGGATCATCTAACTAACCTTGAGCTCTTCTTCCTCTTTGTCTCCCGTTCCACTGGTGGCATGTTTTCTGCATCAACACTGTCATCCTTTATGGCAGAGCTGCTCACTTTATATTCCAGAAAGCGATAAAGGCTGCAGCTGCTGTCCTCAAAGGTCACCTCCTTTTCTCTGCGAAACAGCTTCGTGCCCACTGGCTCAAACACCTTGGCCTCCATCAGGGCCTGGCAGAGCCGAGCAGCTTTGAGGCGAGACACCTCACTCATGGAAAACGCTACATTCTGCATCAGATAACTGAGAACTGCATCCACAGCGTCTGAGCCTGTGAAACATTCAGCATGAACACGGAGGTGTCTCCTGCAGCGGCGCACCTCTACCTGAGTCTGCAGGGCGTGGATGATGTTGTGCCACAGCTGGGTGGCTCCAAAGGGTCCTGAAAATCCTGTTTGGAGATATAAGAAGAAAATAACTAACTTTGAGCTTGAATGATGTAATCGGTTTAAGTGGGTTTTTAAACTCACTTACATATCCAAATAAATTGTAATACGCATATGTCTGATAGTATATATCATTTATGAAATTTAGAGTGAATTTGAAGCATGGGAGTTTATCTAAGTTTTGTTTTGTTATTCCATAGTATGCACATATTTTTTTTTTTGTTTTGTTTTTAGTCCAGGTTTAGAAATTATGCTAAAAAAAACCTATCTGTTGAATGTTGGTGACTAATAAAGTAGTTGTTCTTTTACTGCCACTAGTCTTCCCTTAACCAAGTCTACACAGCATCTAAAATACTGTTCAAAGATGTGAATTTTCTTCATTATGTGTAAGTCTAATAATTTATTAAAGGCCTGCAAATTTTTAACTAAAGCAAAACACTATATTGTCCCAAGTATTTCAAATGAGGTGCATCAGTTATCAAATCACCATCACCTTTTTTTTTTTTTTTTTTTTT
>CM047997.1:22837110-22850040 GCA_026261665.1 Melanotaenia duboulayi
CTGATATTTTAGTATTAATTAAATAAACCCATTTTATCTCTTTAACAGATAACCGATATTAAGATGTTAATAGTAAAAAGAGTTTATCGCGTTCAGATAAAACCTGTCTCATTGCTTTCTGTTATTAAAAACAAATAAAGTTTAAATGGTCTGGAGTTGGAAAAATTTTTATATATATATATATAAAACTCAAAAAATATGATAACAACATGACGGTTGTACCCAACGTACCTGACAAGTATTTATTTACACAACTCTGGTGGTTTGTTTACTGGGTCACAAATACATAACAGACATAAAGTGACATAAAATTGTATTATTTCTACTCAAATCTTACCATGCTGAACGTTTTCACGGAAACTTCTCGTTTGGCTGTTCAACCTTCTGAACCGAGGAGTCAAATCAACCGCCATCATGAGCGTACTGAATGACGTAACCCACTCTCTTCTTCTGCTCCTCCAACTGACAGCTTGCTACTCCCTGCTGCCCTCACGAGGTGAAAAGAAGAACTCCTCAACCTATATATCCTAAAAGTCCCTATGCTAAAAGCACAATAACAACTGATGTTTAAGTTTTTAAAATAAATAAATCAAAAGGAGTTAAGTGTAATGCCTATTAGTTTCACAGATTTTTTTATGCTGGCAAGGCTGCCTGGACACAAGGAGTGTTTCATTCTTTATATGATATTTTATGAGTGTTTTTCCACTCTTTTGAAATCTTTAAACTATTACCCCTCATTTCCTTTATCATCATCTTCTCCCACTGTCCCTTAACAAATTTGGCATTTTATTTTGTGTTTATTTTTTTTTATTTTTTCTGTAGTCTATGTCATTTTAAACTGATTATGTTCATATTTGGAGTTGTTCAAAGAAAAAAAAACTTTTTTTGTTATACTGTAAATTAATTTTTATTATATGTATTCACACTCCACCATGGTGTGTATTTTACATAGTACCTCAGGTCGTTAACATGTTTGAATGGGAGATTAAATTATGAATGACAAATCAAACCCATATAGGCTACGGCTGAAATAAATGCTAAACATTTAAAGTTTGAATATTGATAACGTAACTAACGTACTAGCTACCTTCATTCCAAACACCTGTTAATTCTTCACACTGGAACTTTATTTCTTCCATCTTATCAATTTTATTTTAGCTTTTTTTGCTTCATTAATTTTATCTCTTTTTAAAGTTTGTTTTTAATGCTGCCTTCACACTGCTGTAATGCTTTCAATGTTTTACAGAAAGCATATTGAATTGTCTTGTACATGAAATTTGTTATACAAATAAACTTGCCTTGCCCCAAAGGTTTCATTATTTTAAACCTGTCGACATGCATTATTTTGGGTCTATTGTATTGATAATGGTACCTTAATCCCCACAGTTCTGATTTCTTTTAACTTGACAGAAATTCCATCATGTGTTTGAGTGACCATTTTAATGAATGAATGGTATATTCTGAAGATATTAAAATGAAAAAAATGCGCCTAAGATATAATAAACCAGTTAAATTTAAAATGCATATTGATGGAGTGGGATGTTTTTTTCCCCCCCGAAGGCTGAGTAATCACTGTCACCTAATGGACAGAAGAAGCTATTGCAGATTGTTTAATATTACAAGAGTGCATGGTACTGAATGTACCAACTGTCAGAACCATGAACAAAATAAACAAATGTATGAAAAATTAAAGTGCGTCCTATTTAATCTAGGTGATTTTTTAAAATTATATTAGAAAACACAGCTGTTGAGCCAAACATAGAAGAAAACTAGTGATAAACTCTGTCGACTATCTTTTCAGTCAGTTAACGTAAATATTGTACATGTGAATATTTTCAAGAAGTTTGCATCAAACGTGTTATGTTCTGAACAATACAACCGTGTGAACTGAATTCTGCCCCACTTAATGACACATCCGTAAACAAATACGTCCCACGTGAAGGAAGAGCGGAATGTACCACCAAACAAAAACAATAACGTGCAGATTATATATTAACATGAACGTTTTAGGGGTTTATTTTATATTTATTTTGGATCTATATAATCATCTGTACCATATACATTTTTTAACGTAAAGTATTTAATCCTATATCTCGTATTCGCTTTGTTTAGCAGTTGAACACCCCCGTCGGGGAGATGGTTCAGCCTGTTTGTCCTCGCAGAGCTGCACGAGAGAAGGACCTTTAAACAGCAGAACACGGCAGAACCCGACGACGACCTTCGACTAAGCCGAACTGGATTGGTGCCAGTCTCCCGTTCTGGAGACTTGAAATAGGTAAATTTTGTTTATGTTGACATCCGTGACTGATTAAATTCGCTGTCTTGGTAACTTTAACATTGAGTCTCGCTTTGTTGTGGAGCGGAAATTCAGTAGATGGAGAAACAGTTCAAGAATGTTCTGACACCATGCGCGTAAGTCAAAGTCAAACTACTGTATGAAAGAGACCATATTTATGTTTATGTTCAGCTGTATAAAACATGTAAAAAGAGAGAGGGTATTCAGAAGACAAGTAAGTTAGGTAAAAAGTAGTGTTTAGTTTGACAGGTCGGCATATGTTTCGAAGCGAACTCTTTTCTGACACGATGAAATTTAATGTATACAAGCCTCATTATCTCATTATCTCAGATCACGTGTACCCACATCTTACGCGTGTGTGAATATATATATATATGTGTGTGTGTGTGCAAAGCAGTGCAACCAAAGAGTTTCCATGGAAGGTGAAGTGACGGCTACAGCAGCCAATAGGAAGAGAGTCCATGTGTTTAGCCCCGCCTTCTTGGTGAACTGCTTTGTTGACATACTGCAGTTAAATATCCTTCGAGGGAGGTTGTCTCTATTGTCTTTTTCTTTGCGGAAGTTACTCTAACAGCATGAAATCTAAAAAAAAAAAAAAAAAATGGTGATGAAAATTACATATCATTTTCAAAATATCGTTAATCAAGGGAATTTTAGAGTTGTGTTTGTTTTGCCTTAAAATCATAATGCCTTTTATTCTGCCTGATATTCAGAGTGCTTACAGAGGCATTTCATAATGAAGCAACGCACAACAGAGGATAACTAATCCATAATCAGTTTTCTGGACACCGTTGCTTCAATCCCTCCAGATTATCTCTGAAAATTGGCCTGCTGCGTCGCTTTGACCTAGCTATCAAGTGTAGCAGATGATGCAGTCGTGGACACAGTGGAGCCCCATACTCCCCCACCCATCTTCCTCACCCCCTTGAGCTATCTTTAAACTGCAAGAGTGGAGTGTGTATTCATTTTTGGCAGCCGATAACTGAGACCAGGCACAGAAACATCCAGGGGTCATCTTTCCAGCACTGTATAGATAATATTAGAAAGGCACAGGCCTTTCATTACAGGTGTTACAGTATTAAAGTTTTTATCTTGCTAAGTTTGGCATTTAGAGTTTACAATGAAAATGTGCTAATGTGCACAACCCCTGTTCTTTTTATGCTAGTACGCTCAACACATGGTTGGACGTAACAGGATAGCTTTTATTGTTGGGAAGTCTTCTGTTGTTCCATGTTGCCCTGGAGACCAAAGTGACCTCCATATACAGATTACAAACAAAGACGAAATTCATTGTTTTGTTTCTTCTTAATGGCTGAGTGACAAAGCATTAGAAAAAAGATCCTTCTGTTTAATTTCCCGTCAAACTTCTCAGGGTTGTTTGCAACTTGTCTTGCGCGGCTGTGATCCAAGATGCCTCTAAATGATGAGCGACCCACCTCCACATCCAGCGGCGAGGACCAAAGCAGCGATGTGGAGTCATCGTCTGAATGCTGTGACAACATGGCGTTGTCCAGTGACCAGGACTCTTCACGTCACAGCTTCAATAGTGACGGCTCCAGCAAGCATTGCACACCCTCCTGTGAGTTTGCCCCCGTCATATTTTTTACCAGTCTTATCATTAACTTACAGATCTTCCTCTCACTCAGTGTATCCTCTAATACACTATCTTTGATTGTTTTCCTTTCTCTGGCAAAGTTTCTGTGCTTGATATTTCCACTGAGCTGTCACTTTGAAAATTGGATTTACAGTAATTTGTTTGTGTATTTTGTGCAACTGTAATTTCATTAGTGAGTAGCTCCTTACCCCTGTTGTCATGCAGCTTTCACAATCTGCACTTACAGTTTGTTTAATGATTGTTACCCACAGCAAGCCCACCCAAAGTCTTAACTCTTGATGAAGTCATGGATGCTGGAAGAGACTTGTTCAATCTCAGAATTTCACATGAGATTGTCATGAACCCAGATTTCCACATGGAGCTGAATAGCCAACAACAACACAGGTATTCACAAATACACTGGCTACACTCCAGGGGCGCCGTGAGAAAATACAAATATAACAACAATAGTGTTCATGTAAAATGTATTAAAAGTGTGATAAATATTTCAATTAAATATCAATGTAAGGTTTTAAACTACAATTTATATTCAATAATCAGCTTAATCTATTCTAACAAACCCAGGTCACCACATACCAGGATTTTTGACTCATTCTAGCACAAACCAAATAACATCACCTGTCAATCACATGACAGCGTTGCTGCAAAAAAACACAAATTCAAATATCAAAGAAGGTGAAAAATAGATGTTTAATTGGGATTTACTGCAACCCACCCAAGGCATTAGGTTTTATATATGGCGAGAACGTAGCTAACAGCAGCATGAAGCCAGTGACTTTTTACCTGAAAGCACACCTGTTGTGTTTAAGCCACCTGAGCTTTTTAGGAAGCAGATGGTTGAATTCAGGTCAACACAAGACTCGAGGCCAAAGAAAAACATTCACCATCAAGGACGTCCTACTTCTAAAGACGTCCTATTCTGCAAAAATTTGGAGGGGAACAACAACAGGAGAGGACATCTTCCATGTTGTTAACAGACTTTTCCATGAAAATGCTCTAAGCTTTTTATGATGAGAAAATGTTTGCCACCATTTTAGTCATGAATTATTGACCTTCAACATGTTTGAAATGAGTTCTTTTAAAATATCTGGAGCTTAAGTGTTTTTTTTAGTGATGAATTTTAATAATAAACCAACTGATGGTACAGTGGTGTTTACCTCTGTTTCCAAAACAAAAACACTTTGCATTGGTTGAGGGATACTTGGCTGAAAAATTATTCCACTGGGCTATAATACAGTAAAAAGTTTCCATCCATCCATGAAACTGTGTGTTTATGTAAAGTTTTCCACTTTATTTGCAGCCATTTATACAATCCCATTTCAACTCCGTAAATGTGTAACAGGGATTCCAGAGAAATGAAGTCATTTAATGGGCACCTCTCATATTTCTGTCAAACGCTCAGTGTTTACAGAGCAGGAACGAAACTAATAAACCTTTTGTAAGAGTTTCACTAAAGTGTAAAAATACCTGCACAAGCGTTATCATGCTGCATATGTTTGTGATTAAGAGAGAGGTGGTTGTGGTTAGAGCTGCTGCAAACACATTTTAATTCACAACGAATTAGTATGTAAATAATTCCAACCATGTGTTCTGTTACCTTTTTTACTTAATACTAGAAGTACTATAAGCTATGAGAAAACCTTTTTACTTTCAATAACAAAGCTGTCACAAGTTGGGTTTGACATTAATAACTTAAAATGAAAATATACAAAGAATGTAATGAGAGTGAGAGGTGATAACTAAGTTCTACAGACCAAATCAACTTATATCCTCCTTATCAAAAATCATAACTAATGAAAACATTGTTCTGCAGTATGCCGCTGAAAAAAGAGCCAGATCAATATTATAGAAATTAAAATAACAGAAATGTTGTTTGGCAGTTATGTCAGTTTCATTCAGATGGTATAAAAAATGATGAATGGACTTGTGGTGTCTTTGTCTTGAACAAATGCTTCCTGTATTAGACAAAAATGAACATCTCGTGGGAGGAAACTTTTACCACGAAGAATACACGTGATTCTGTTAAATCAGATTAAGAAGGGAGAAAAAACTATTAAAGGAAAAGTGGAGGAAAAGAAAAAGAGACGCTGTTATTAGTTCACAAACTGCCAGCAAATCTAAAATAACATTTTCATTAGAGTATTTTCACGTAACGAACCACAAGTTTACACAAGTTTAAAATAGACATGATGAGTCTGTATGTGTGCATAAGACGTGGATTTGTCCGCCGATGCCTTTTTTTAATGGTTTGCAATCAGAAAATGTCGAATTTCAATTTAGATTTTAGACAATATATTGACCTCTGTTAATCTTACACAAAACCTGAACTGAACAACTGAGCACGAGTGTTGTTGGAAGGAAAATAATTCACAGCAGCATAGGGCACGGTTATCACCACACGTTAATTATGGGAGCAAATTAAATTTATTTTAGTGCGAAATTTGGTCCCTTTTAATGCACCATCTGCTCTCAGATAACAGCAGTGAGTTTCCTCTGCCAGTCGAGTACAAAGCACCAGAGCAGATTCCCAGAGATATTTCTTCTGCTTACCTAAAATTGCCTTTTTTTTTTTTAGTTTGTGGAATCGGGTAAAACAGAACCTTGACAAGGCTTATTGGGACGTCCTGGAGACTGAGCTGAACGATGACCCACCCGTGTATGAACATGCCATAAAATTACTGGAGGAGATTCGAGAGGTTAGCATGTAAAATCTGATGTTTACAGCATCGCTGCATCAGTTTAAATGGCACCACTGCTCTGAATCTACTACATAAAATATTTTAGAAAATTTGAAGGTTATAATTTTAAATATTTTATATTGGCTCATTTTGCGATTCTTCATAAGAATTTTGAAACTGGTTTTTATAACTACTTACACTAAATCAAACTTTTTATTCCACACACAGATCTTGCTATCATTCCTTAACCCGGGTGCCAATCGGATGCGAACCCAGATTATGGAGGTTCTGGACATTGACCTGATACGTCAGCAGGCTGACAACAATGCAGTAGACATCCAGGGACTTGCCGCATACATCATCAGCATCATGGGCAAGTTGTGTGCTCCATCGAGGGACGAGGACATCAAGAGGCTACGGCAAAACACAGATAACATAGTGACACTCCTGAGGTAACCATAAGCTTTGGGTTTACTGCACATAAAAATGACTTCTCTGAGAGAATACATTAGCTGTTTATCTTCGAATAAGATGCAGCTTAATAATATCAGCTTTTGGGTTGTTTTGTTGTAGGGAGATATTCCGTGTCCTGGAGCTGATGAGGGTAGACATCGTCAACGTAACAATTGCAAGCTTAAAGCCTTTGCTGCAGCGGAGCTGTGTTGAATATGAGAGGGAAACATTTCAGAACATCCTGGAAAAAACACCCAGTGAGTAAAAATGACTGGGCTGTGAGAACATACAGTACAACTCACAGTATTACAGTTACATCATATAACACTACTTATAGGTCTTTTTACTTTTATTTAAGATCAAATTATGTTGAAACATACGAAACCTCGATTAATTGTGAAATCAAGTAATTGTGACATCCCTGATTAGAATACAATACAAATGACTACAATAGTGCTGCTATACTAAGCTGCTGTGAAACTCCCTCAGGTGCTTTAAACCACACCACCTCCTGGATCCGGTCTGTGCTGGAGGAGCTGCTGTCCAGCAATGTCCCTGCTGAACAAACTAAGGATAGTGGTAAAGGACAGCGAGCCCTACCTGGGCCCTTCCAGCTCATCAACACCGCCTTTCTCCGCCTTCTTACATGGGACTATTCAAAGAACCCAATACCCGAGGTGACGTGTGGTATTTCTGTGTGTAAATAATGAAGGGTTTGGGAAAGCATTTTAGAAGATATTACAATGTGTTTTATTTTCTGTGTTGTCCAGTGATTTTTGGAATTATAGAAATAACTTATAAAATGTCTTGGTGTTGTTTTAGACTTGGGTGACCGATGAGACCCGTCTGCAAGAGATTCAGTGGCAGCTCAAGCAGTGTCAGGCAGTGAATGAGGTGCTGCTCATTGTTTACAGCACCATAGGAGGGCCTGTCCAGGGTCTCCCCACTCTGTCTGACCGTCTGAAGAGAATGACCAGTGTGCTGTTGGATGGGATGCACAGACCGTCAGTTCCCTTTTATTCTGTCTCCTCTATACATCATATCCATCATATGAAACATGAGCTTAAATCTTAACCTTTTTTCCTTTTTTCTAGGGATTTCAACCTAGAAGAGTCACTAGAGGGTGTCAGCAGTCAGATCTGCTGTGAGCTCAACAAGTCTTTAACCGAGAGGGACTACCCTGCACTGACCCCAGAGCTGCAGGCCACGCTCACGGGCCAGATCTGCAACATCACCCAGAAGGACAATGCCATTCGCACTCTAGTTGGTAAGAGACAGTAAGCTGGACTGTTTTATACATATTTGTTTCCATATTATCTGCTTGAATGTGTTAAGTGAAAAACAGGAGCGATAAAGAACCCATATATCTGCCAGACTGGGAATTTTCTTACCTTGTCTTGTTTACTATCTTCTATAGAGGATCGCGTGCAGCAGTACTTCATGGCGCTCATCTCTGACTCCAAATCCCAAGTTAAACTTGAAGAAGTACCAGCCGGCTTGACTGCAATCAAGCCTGAACTGACACTGATTGGAAAAAAGTTCATCTCGCTGGTCAACTACAACAAGGCTGTCTATGGACCTTTCTATGCTGACATCATCAGGAAGCTGATATCCAGCATCAGTCTACCAGAAGCAAGTCTTCCTAAGCACACAGCTCAGGATTCTGTAACCAGCGAATAAGAGAGCACTGTGGCTTACGACTGAGTTATTCTGTTAGACATTGTTTATTATGTGGCGGTGGGGCTCATCTGTGTAGAACAACCATATTTGAGCATGTTGACACTTGATATACGACAACATAAAAGCGTTAAGGACAAAAAGAACAGTCAAAAGAAAAATAATAAAAAAAGATATGATCAGTGCATTATGGGAGGTCCTTATTGCAGTTTTTAGAACCACACTTTGCAGGAAATACAGTGTATTGCAGGCGTGCTGCGATCAGCAGTAAGTGTGACCTGCACCCTTTATGATAAATGCTCAAAGTTCTGCTTACATATAAACACAAACAACTACACATTAGAAAACCAGTGTTACAGTGAACCTTTTCCAACTTAATAGTGTCATTCTAGTGAATTTCTTCCCAGTCTCCCTTTAACGTTTGTGGCAGTAGATAACAGACAAGGGCAAAACTAGAATATTATAATACGTACAGTCAGCTTTATAAAGCAAAACATATATTTTGTAACAGCTTAGATTCTTTACATATGCAAGATATTTATTGTATACTGATTTTAAGGTAATTAAACAATACAAAATATAATGCATATTGTGCACAGCAAGTGCCATAGTTGAAGAGATTAATACAAAAACTGAGTTATCGATCTATCCAGAGAGTTCATACCTTGATTATTGTCCCTTACCCTCTGTTTATTTTATTTTACTGTCTTTATTTCATTTTATTTTTTGTAAATCAGCCAGAGAACTAAACGCTCTCTTGTTTTGGATCCTGACTTTGCAGGCCAAGTAACACCTTGACTGCATGAGAAGCTTTGTGTTGGAGTTTTAAGTTTAGTAATCAGTTGTGTATTTGGTATATTGGTCACGTGTTCTAACTTTGTTGTGTACTATTTCTTATTTACTAGTGGAGTATTTGTTATACTGATCTTGTTGCTATGCTTGTTTCATTGTTAGGTACTGTTCTTTTGACAGTGTTGCCATGTTTGCTGTTAAACATGTCAAAAACAGAGGTGCTAAACTCAAAAGTAATCTGTGTTTCCAGAGGACCTTAATATACACAGAGAAAAGCGTTTGTGTAGTTCTACAAAAGTTTACATGAAAATAGGGGAAGTTGAGGTTCTTTTCTTCTCTACCACAGATACTATAATAAAACTGAAAAAAAATTGTGTTATTATTTTTACTATAAATAAAAAGCTGCACTAGAACTAATTTCCACTGGGATAAATAAAAACAGAGAATGCATCATGTCATTTAAAAAAATTAATCATTTAATAAATTCATTCACTCATTTATTCATTATTTTTCATTTATTAATTTAAATCAGAATTTAGACAGTTCCCAGTTCTGATGAAAAGCACACATGTCCAGCATATATAATAATTCTATTTATGGTTACTTATAATAGCCTTTATCAGTGTGTTGTCGGATAAACACATCTCATGCTGTCACTAGGCAATATTGTTGCATTTAAGTGTAGCCTGAAAACAGGAATTATGCAAAAACAAATGGACGCTTTTTGTTCGACATTCGATCATTTCACGGAATTTACGTAACAAAATGCAAAACTGTAGATGATTTCTAATTTTTGAAAATTAGGAACGATAATCCGCACAAAAGATCAGCGAAAATGATGAAGTGAAGGGTCTTAAAAGAAGAACGGGTATACGTATATTTCCTACTTATTTGTCACAACAACGCTTTATAGCCAGACCCCGCTCTATTTTTTATTATTTTAAATGTAGTCACCGGAATATATCATGTAACAATGGTCTTTTAAAAAAAAGTTATCTAGTTAAAAAATCTTTGCTAAGACAAAAAATTATATTTACCAAAATACAGTAGTCTTTGAATGCAGCATCAGTTTGCCCGGTTACAAATTCGTCAGCTGCGTTATTTCATGAATCACGTGATTTAAATCTCCCCTGGTGATTGGCTGTTTGACACCCGAGTAGTTGTTTTTGTTGTGAAGCAGGAAGTTCTTCTCTTACAATTGGGCGTGTGGTATCACGTCAACAGAGAAATAAATGGTGTTTCTATTCGTTAAAGTCTATAAAACGTGACTTTATCTGACAGACATAGGATTCAGCTAATATCTTCCTCGTTTAACAAAAGGAATTAATCGTAAGTACCTGCTTTATATTACTTTCTTTGTTAGTCTTTCTTTAAAGTCAGTGGGTGAACTTGTCCAGACGGGTTTTTATTACAGAAGTGTGTCAGAAAATATCTTGCAACACACTGAAATGATAAGTTTATTTCTGACATGGAGCAATTATATTTATTTTTTCAGTTATTGACAGGTTTTTCAGACCTGTCTGGAGTAAATGTACTTTTACCACTTTGTAGATACGTAGTATAAATGCACCTTTGCCCCTGTAAATAGCTGATAACATACTTCTTGTTTCGTTTTTGCATCTTCCCCTTCCTCTTTCATCCCTTCATCCCCTTTAACGCCACGTGTTTACAGATGCTTTGCATAAACTGCCCCCCACATCCGTTTGTGTTCTTTAAGGCTACGTGCGTTTAAGGGATGCAAATATCAGTTATTTGCCATAAATGATCACTATTGTCACGATAACCATGTTGGTTAATTAGACCATTTTTTTCTGTGTATTTCCCAATGGGTGAANCTTTAAGGGATGCAAATGTCAGTTATTTTCCATAAATGATCACTATTGTCACGATCACCATGTTGGTTAATTAGACACTTTTTTCTGTGTATTTCCCAATGGGTGAATCATCATCACAAAATGTCCTTGTAGTTTCAAACAACCCAGAAAGCCAAACATGTTTTTGTTCCTCCTGATGTTTGATAATGGGATTAATGTATGGTTTGAATGACATCTCAGAATTTGCTCATGCACACAGGTTCAAATCTCATACACACAACCAAAATCTGACCAAATCTAATAGGCAGTAACTATATGAGAAAGTTTTTTTCCACACCAAAACAGGGCAAATGCCAGAATACATACAATATGGTGACATATAGCCTTAATTGGCCCCATTCAGCTGGCTACCTGTTTTACCAGTGATGGTAGAGATTACAGGGATAGTCAGTAAGTTTCTACACATCTTCTCCATTATCTTTCAGCTGCTGCATGGTTTCTGTCTTGTGTGGAGATGGCACTGGAGGAAGGGGCTCGGAGCTGTCTACTGCGCTTTTGGTCCAAACTAGAGCAAGACATCAAGCCCACTTACCTGATGGACCACATGATCAGCGATGGTGTCATGACTGTGGAGGAGGAGGAGAAGATCAGGACTCAGGTGAGCCTGAGTTAAGAGGGAATGATTAGACATTTTGAACCCATTGTATTAAACACTTTTATAGTCTTTGTCACTTCTTAAACGTTTAGCCCTGATTTTATCCCTTTTTTATTTGTTCTTCTTAACATCCTTCATTTGAATTTAGCTCTAAGAATTGCAGGGATGTCATCTGCTGCTTTGATAAGGTGTTTCTGATCTTTGCTCTTCTTCCTCGTAACTGTAACTGCAAAGTTAATTACCTGTTTTACCTGCATGTTGCGTAGATAAGCCGATCTTAAACAGTCTCTACCACAATCATTGAATCACAATGACGCACAATCACTGCCTCCTTTAAGTAATTCATTATACAACAGATGTAAGTAAATCCTTATCACTAGCAATAAAACCTATGTGAAATTATTAGAAATTGTAGTAGTGTAGTATATATTGCAGTTAAGGGACAGTAGGTTATTTGCTTTAATATCAAATTCAAAGCCAATAGTTTAGTTTTACGTGGCAAAAAGTCAACATCTGAATATTTTTCATTAGAGTAGATTAGATTAGATTCAGTTTTTTTGTCATTACACATGTACAGGTACAGAGAAAAAATGCAGTAAGTAGTGGTCCAAACTGGCAGTATGTACAAAGTAATAGGTATACAATGAGGTACTCTTTATTTATTATACATTCTATTAAACGCTTGTGGAAAGGTGGAATTGTTATGTTATCTGTTATTTTTGTGTTTCAACAAGCATTCATGGTGACATATAAAATGAATCTACCTGCAACCTGATGCATGTGGGCAGTACCATGGCTTCACAATCACATGAATAGATGTAACAGATAGTCTTGGCTGGACCCCAAAAGAGACAAACAAATCAAAACAAAATAGTCTTTATTTCCTCTGACCGAAGGCTGCTTAAAACCTACCTGTCATAAAAGTTCTAGGATCTACTTTCCTGGTCTTA
>CM047997.1:22865775-22897665 GCA_026261665.1 Melanotaenia duboulayi
TAGATCCCCGTGGAGGTCTTCAGGTCATAGTTCCACATGCAGCTGCATCCATATTAAGATTCTCATCTTAATAAGTAATTACAATGTGTTACCATTCCCAGAAAAGCTGTTATGAAAGCATCGTCTTTTCCTTCAGGGTTATCTCTTGAGCGGTTTTGTTATGTTCCTCCCTCTTTACTAACATCTCCATGGCTGCCAGACCTCCAGCAGCCCTCTGTGGCCTTGACCAGGCTGAGCTGTTGCACTCAAAACTCACTTTTATCCCCCAGCTATTCACCATCATCAAGCCAATAGCCTCGTTCTGTTTGGCTCCTTCTGGAAAATTCTCCAACTAAATGGTGACATTTTTGTTAGCAAGCGTGGGAAACAACTTTTCTTATAGAGTATGTAGTTCTTAAATTTGTGCCACTAATGTTTCTTGTTTCCATCCTTCCAGGTGTTAGAGGTGCCCTCTGGGAAGCTTCTGGCCACTCTGCCGGGACACACTAAGACTGTGCTTCACTGCCAGTTCAGCCAAAACGGCCACACACTCTTCACATCCTCTGAGGACTCCACCGTTAGGGTAAGCCAAGTTCCTCTCCTCACTCTGTTGCTCCCTTTCTCTCTTGATGCTTCTCATGTCTCTATCTCTGTGTGGCATTTCATTCTCCTGCTCTTTATCACTTCATCCCTAATCCATCAATCACGTTCCTTTCCGTCCTAATCGATGGCTTATTCTTTCACCTCCTCCACCAACCTGCGTCCCATTTTTCTTCCCTGCTATTGATTATTCTTCCCCCTCCATCCCCATTCTTCACCTTGAGTTAAAATACCTGCTGTTGTGAATCATTCATCCTCAGTGTCTCAGGTCTCTGAGGTGTTTTCACCTTCCTCTTCTTGTTGCACGCTATCAGCTTCCCTGTCGGCCTCTTCACCCCTCCATTCTTGATCCCTCTCTTCTGCCTCCTCTCCTTCCTTTTCCGTCTCTTTGCCTCTGGCTACGCCACTCTCGATAGCTCTTTATATCCCTCTTGCTCCTGTGCTGACCGCATGCAAGAGTCTGTGTTTGTGTGTGCACATCAGGCTGTTCCGCTCTGTCAACCCCACCATTCATGCTCTGTTGCTCATCCCCCCTCTCATCTCTTTTTCTTCATCTCTTGTTTGCCCACAGACCTGTCCACTGCAGCACTTCCTTCCCTCTCTGACAGCGCAGCACCTTATTCTGTATTCATGCAGCTGCTGCCCACAGCATCACTATTCTCACACCATCCGCCGCTCATTCAGAAACTATTCAGCTTCATGCTGTTTGACATGTGCTTGCTAGGAAATGGAAATGTGTATTTAGATGTTAATGTGAATGCAGAGTGAATGTAAATGACACTGATGGAGGATTTTAACTTTCAAGGCAATAACAGGGAGAAAAGATGCAGCGTTGCACATAAAGCTGTTGATTGATGGATCATCCTCTGTCTTGTGTGCTTCTCTGAGTTAAGACTGTTTCCTGTTCCTACTGATTTACCTGCCCCATGCAAAATGTATAATACAGCCACTTTAAATTCTGAAGTTCCAGCGTTTTAACTTCGGAGCCACAAATGCATAAAAGAGAGAAGAAAAACATAAAATACTGTCATCCACAGCATCATTAACAGTGTTGTAAAGCTGCATTTCTGCTCTCAGGGCCTTACATATTTATTCCAGCTTATATATACAAGCGGCAGAGCTGGATACACTAAACAAACAGAAAAAGGCCTGAACATCTTTGCAACTCTTTTTGTGTCTCAAGGAAGATCATTTTTAAAGCTGCTTTTCCGAGTTGTGTCAATTTTGACTTTTTAATCTGTTGTTTAGAGATTAAATAAATAATGTAACATGTATATATAATTAAATATTGTGGTTTGTGAGCTGCTGCTTTCTCACTGTGGCCAGTTAAATTCCAGTTAAATTCCAGCCCTGAATGACGGCTGAGTTGTTACTGCCTTGAGACACAAACCATTATGGTTCTGACTCTCTGAACTATGGTGATTTGTGGTAAACCGTCCCATGTCCACACCACTTTAACTGGAACCAAAGTGGGATGACTTTGGTTCATATACCAATAGAAACACAGTTTTTTTAAATTATTTTTTTAACGCTCTGCTCCTTTAATATTTGGATGTATTGTGATGAGCAGGACCGAGTTGCCATGATGAGAACGTTCTTATGAAGGTGACTTCTGAGAGAGAAGTTGTTGCTTTTAGACCTGAAAAATACTCTTTTAAACTGAAATAAGGAAGCTACTGTATGCACTAAAAACTGTGTAGTATTTTTAATTAGAGATGGCCGTCTCTGTTCCTCTCTGCAGGTGTGGAAGTGGAAGTCTGGTGAGTGGAAAGTCCTCCAGGGTCACAAGGAACAAGTCAGATGCTTCTCTCTTCTCTCTGTCTCACCAAATGACACGAGACTGCTGTCCTGGTCCTTCGATGGTACCGTGAAGGTGAAACCCACGCTACACATGTGACAGCAGCGTGAAATCAGACATGAACTAACCTGAGTCTGCTCACCATCAGGTGTGGGACACAGAGAGCGGGGAGAAGCTGCAGGACATCGAGGCTCATCGAGGAGCCATTCTGTCCTGCCACGTCTCGCCAGACAGACGTCTCTTTGCCACCACTTCTGCTGACAGAACTGCTAAGGTTCAACACTCTTAAACACACATATGCTCATGAGATGTATCTATTAGTACCTCCAGTAACAGCATGACTTATTACACATCAGCGTCTTCTCTCAAAGCGCCCTCTGAAATGATTGTCTGGCATTTACACATGGATTTGATGCCATGTGTGATATCTGAGGGTAAAAGTTTCACCCACAGGAAGGCCAGGTCCTTAGAGGTTAGCATCCAGCAGATGGTTTCAGGCCGAGCGAGTTACCTACAGGTCAGTCTGTCCTCAACAAGCTCGGCACGCTGGCTGACCATGAATGAGCCACCTCCCTGTCTGGATGCAGCTTTTGCCAGGTTTCTGTTTACCAACACCCCTGCACTCGACTTTGGCCTGACTTTCACTGACTCGGTGGGCTGAATGAGATGCATGTAGCTTTTAATCTGCAGAGCAGTGAACTCCAGTGAAGCCACGAGCTCTTTGACACTGACCTCCTTTCAGCATCATTAAATATTTGTTGGTTTATATTTAGATTTATATGCAAGTAATTCATTCATCGGTGAGAATTGATGTCCCAGCATCAGGAATGATTCAAAGCTAATCTATGTGGTATTTGTTAAGCTACTGCCACCAAGTTTCACACGGGAATTTGGATTTGCTTGCCAGCCAAGCTGGCTTCCATTGGTGAATGGCAGAGAGATGGATTGTGTGTTTTATGGATTTGGCAAAGATCATAATTGAGATGTGGGTGTATGTGTGTGTTGTGGAGCTGGTCAGCAGCCAATCACATAGTCCTCGCTCTCCAGACAGAGCTGCTAGCTCAAAATGGACACAAACACCAAAGTTTCTGGTTTGCATCTATCTAGAGGTCAAACCAGAAGGCTTAGCCACGAGTGTCTTTGTGGAGCACCACAAAAAGAAGAAGAGTGCTCTTCTCTGTTCCTTTCTTATCCTCTCTACCCTCTTCCCCCCTCTATTCTTTTCTCCTGACCTTCAGATGAATGGAGCTTTGTGTGCAGACATCGTTAGTCGTCTGCCAAAATGAGTGTCTAATTATGAGCTGTGTTATTTTCTCTGCAACACAGGATGCAAACAGGATGGTGAAAGAACAGAAGGGAATAAATAGTAAGAAATAAAAAGGGAACCACATCCAATAGATTGGAGACCCACAAGGGGGAAAATGTAAAAGGCAATTTCAAAAACTGCAAAATATGAGGGGTCATCCATTAACAGAGAGCTCTGATGGTTATTTTATAATTAGCATACAGCAGTGTTTCTCTAGGGTGGTACACGTGCCTCTTGAGGTAGTTGGAGACACTGGGAGGGATGAAATGAAAATGAAAAAAACAAAGAACAAAATAGTGTCCATGTAAAATTTATCATCCTGTAATATGAATAAAATATCTGGAAGTTTCTAAACTAAAATGCATGTTGAGAACTCTTGCTTAGACAGCACATACCAAATAACATCACCTGTCAATCACTTATCAAAAACTTTGGTTGAAGCGAAAATACTAAGAAGTAAAAAAGGCCAAAGTAGAGCTTGGAAGATTCTTTCGGTATTTAAGGTAATGGGCCAAAAAAATTCTTGACCATAGCTGAGGACGTCCTCCTGCTTGCTGCTGTTGTAGTGGCAGAGACGACAAAAACACTGTGGAAAAACTAAAATTGGAGTCTTTGTCTGATGTTTGCTGCAGGATAGATAAAAGTTTAGCAGGACAAGTTGTGGGAAAACTTTGACTCATTTTCACTCCAGCTGGATGAAATTGTTGCTTGAGTCTGATACGTTGGTAGGGATGATATTTGTATTGCTGCTTGTATGGTACCATACTTGTATGGTTTTTATTGTGCCCTGCTAGGGGACTGCAGATGTAAGTTAGCCTAAGGCTAAAGCTGGATTTATACTCATGTGGCGTCTGTGTGAGGTCAGTTAAATGTGAAAAGTCTGAATGAGTTAGAAAAAAAAAAAAACTGAATAAACTGGTAAAACACAGCCACAGAATAATAATAAAGCCAGATTTAACATAAGAGACTTTGAGAGAAATAAATGCAAGTAAAACACAAATTATAAGCACTGAAATGATATTCAATTAAATGCTTTACTAAAAAGGTACGTCCTAAGTTTACTACTAGCTTTAAAAACTAATAAAAGTATTTTAAAATCAGTTTGGAAGCACACAGGAAGTCAATGCAAAGATTTTAAAATTAGGGTAACATGAGCTGTCTTTCTGGTCTCCGTCAGCAGACGAGCAGCTGAATTTTGTAAAAGCTACAACAGAGTTATAGTGTTTTTTGGAACACCAGAAAGAAGAACATTACAATAATCTGTTCTACAAGTGACAAAGGCATGAGCCAGTGTCTCTGTATTGACCTGAAAAAGGAACTGACACTATTCTTGAGATGAATAAACCCCATCTTTGTTATATTTTTAACGTGAGATACAAAATTTAAATTAGAAAAAATAATAACTCTGAATTCTTCACTTCTTCAGATGGATTAAAAGAAAATGGTTTTAGTTTTATAAACAGTTTCTCTGTGTGTGCTTCAGGACCGACGACCAAAACTTCTGTTTTGTCCTGGTTGAGCTGAAGGTAGTTTTCTGCCATCCACGTCTTAATATCTAAAATACAGTTAAAAAGTTCATCTCTAGGACNCGTCTTAATATCTTAATACAGTTAAAAAGTTCATCTCTAGGACAAGTGTCACCGGGAGACACATCCTTATAAAGCTGTGTGTCATCAGCATAACTATGGAAGTTTATGCCTTGTCTCCAGAGGACGTCTCAAGGGGCAGCATAAAAAGAAATGGACCTAAAATTGAGCCTTGGGAAACGCCGTACATCAACATGTGTCTCCTGGAATTCAATTCATTAATGTTAATAGAACTTCTCTGTCTGAGATAAGACCTGAACCAGTTTAAAACATAGTTTATTTTGCAACAGACTGTAATTTATTACATGTAACTGTCATGTTAAGATTGTTACCGTGGTTACAGAATCAGTTCAGCTGAGATTAAAATATTCTATTACTGTAGTAGTGACATTTACATAGTGTCATTGAACCACAGCAGCCTGTCTTCCTGTTAATAAATCATCAACCACACAGGATCACACTTCGCTGTTCACAAGGCTGTAAAATTCGTAACTTTCGGTGTGCTGTGGTTATTATTAAGAATAATCGGTGCCCCCTCCTGGAACTTGGTGCCCTATACAGTGTGTGACGGGGGCAGCGACACTGCACTGATAACGCAGCGTTGTTTACATTTGTTTGCAACCAAAACCCCTCTGCATTGTTAGAGGTACATTGCAGAGTTTGATCTTCGTCTACTTCATCCTTTTAGCTGCTCCTGAGTTACAAAAAAACATCACCCAGTCTTAAAAAGGGTTTTTAATAAGTTAGTAAAAGGTAAATGACTCATTTAAATTTAACTAAATGTACAAATTCATACATATTTTGTTTTCAAAATTTTCTTTCCTAACTGATTCTTGAATTTCTCCTTCTCATACTCCTTAATAAATTATTTTCCTCCCTTTAGATCTGGGACTGTGAGTCCTGGCAATGTGTCCACACACTGAACGGTCACAAAGACTGCGTCCGGAGCTGCAGGTTCTCCCGGGACAGTCAAGGCCTCGCGACGGGAGATGACAACGGAGAGATCCGGGTGTGTAAACTTAGCCTTCTCTTTGCCTTTGCAAATTTGATTTTGGTATCTGAAACTTGAAGTGAAATTGATGCAGTATAGGAAGATTTTAGGGGCTTATGAGCAGGGACAAGGTAAAGAGCTGATTTCAGGGATTTATGTTAAATGATAGAGGTAAGTTATGTGTACCAACACACCATTTAACTGTGTCTTACTCTCAGGAGAAGCAGAGACAATGTCGTCAACTCTAATTTGCCGTTCAACATACATAAAAAAATTACAACAGACAACATTTATTTCCAGATATCACTTCTTAATTACATGTCATTACTCATTTAGATAAAGGGCTTACTAATACATCATGATTACTGCAGAGCACAGAGGAGGGGTGAGATAAAAGAGAGGAGGCAGGGCTCCTTCTCAGGAGGAGGTGGAGTGTAAGACGTTGAGAACGAAGAGAGCTGGAAAAGGAGGAGATGTCTGACAGTGGGAGGTGAAGGAGAGGTCTTAAGCTGCCAAATTGGATCTCCAAGGCCTTTCAGTCTGATCTTGTTGTGCAAAAACACACATGGTCCATGTCCAAGTGTTCCTCAGATTGCAGAATGATGCAGCATCGGTAAATAAAAGGTAAATGCCCTGTGGTGGCCTCTGAGCCAAGCGGCTCCATTATTCAGAAATGACCTAATCCATCAAGTCCAATTGTATAGTCTACGCTGAAATCTCACCCTTGTTTCTATGGAAACAAATATGAGTCAGGCATGCCGTGGAATAAATATAGCTGTACACGTGATTTGTCATTGTCACATAAACATGGCAGTTGCACAGCAGCAGCAAGATGCAATGCACAGCACAATTGTACCATTTCTAAAGTCTAATTTCATTATGTGGTGTAAGTCACCCCTTGCTTTGCATTATAAGCAATTTCAGTATTTGGACGTCTCCTTTGTCGCCCTTGCTGTATTTTAAATGAAGAAAAGCCCATGCAATCAGGTCAAAGTGCTGCAAAATAGACAATTTTGCAGAATTCTTGCACACCATAAAGTGTTGGTGACATATGGGAAACTTGTGACTTGGAAAGAGAACAAAGGATGTAGGACATTTTTGAAAACTTACTTTTTTTTTTGCTGATGTTTCAGTCTGCACACCTTCGTCAGCTAAAGTTAATGCTGACAAAAACAGCATCACACAGGCAGGTTATAAGCACACACCTGGGAATGAGCCATCAGATGGAGGACAACAGGATCACTTCCCAGTACGCGCACAACTCGAGGTCGATGAGCTGTTTAAATTCCAATAAACACCAGCGTTTACTAATATAAACAATCTAAATAAGACGCCCACAGGTATCTGAAAATTAATACTGCCAAATCCCTTGTGTCAGCATGGACAACATACAAGAAAAAACATGAAAACCTAAACATATCAAGAAGAGATGAGTATCTTGGAGGTTATATACTTACACTTTCCTTTGGAGTTTGCATGCAAACGTTCTGCAAAAAATCCAAACCAAAGACGAATTATTCTATCCAACAGCCGCTCCTGGTCCGGAAGTGCGTTCCCTCATATATATCTGGATCTTAATATCTGTGTTGTAGTTAGAACGGACCTCATAAACCAATGTCCAGACTGAAAGGTAAGTTTGGGTGTGTTCCCATTTATTAAATGAATGAATAACAACCTGAAGTCCAGGATGGCGGCCTACGGCAGCAGGATGGATAGATGGCCCAGAGGTTATGAAAAGGATGGAGGTATAACGAAAGGCGGTGGAAAAACAGTAAGAAATGTCAAGACATTAAAGCACCTAAGTACCCAAGCACCCCGTGTACCGTCACCGCCATGCCTATAAGCACTTCCCCTCAACACCACCCCCAATGGTCGAGGTGTGCCATCGCAAACACAAACAAACACCAGCAGCACAATAAACCCGAACCAAATGATGAAGAGAAATAATAGCACTGATTTTTTTTTTCAATGTAGAAAATGAAGGAAGTTTAAGTTTCTGTTTCCTAACTAGTGTAGCATCGTTTCAAATTAGCGTGCAGATGAGAATGAGTAGCTACAGATTTCTATAAGCAGGGACGATTCACAGCATTTTCTTTTCGGAGTAATTTATACTTCGGTTGACTCTTCACCACAGCTCTGGAGCCTCCGTGATGGATCCTTACTGAAGATTTGCTCCCCGGATGGGAAGGATGGCATGGATTCCCTCCACGGAGGCTGGGTGACTGATCTCCACTTCTCCCCAGACGACTCTCTTCTGGTCTCAACTGGAGGCTATATTAAGGTATGCTAATCCATCGCTATCAGAGTTTGTCTTCATCTCTTGTTGAAGACCAAATCACCTGGTTTCAGGGCCTCAGGAAATGAAATTTAGCTTCATAACTACAACATAAGTTTCCTTATAGATGATAAATGATAGCGTTTGCCATCCTTTACCAGCTGTGCACATAAGAACCAAACCAGAAACACTACCATGTTTGGCAGAGGAGGGCATAATGTACGCTTTGGGTCATTAATTTTTCCTTTTTTCCTCCAATGATTTGTATGGCTTAATTAAAAAGTTAATTTTAGAGATGACAGGTAATGAGAGAGATGAAGGATAATAAGCAACAAACATTTCCTGCTTGATATGAGCCAGAGATGCTTATGGGTACTTTATGGATTGGTTTGGAAGGAAATTAGCTTATTTGTGATCAGTCAAATAAAACTCCATCCATATGCCTCCAGGTTGAGATGAAATGAAACAAAACTTATTAAGTTAGAAGATTGATTTATTCTTTTATATAAAAAACAGACGAGTGCACAAAATGTGTCATTTAGCCCCAACATTAAAAACCAGCTGCTTAATGTTGTCCAGGTTCAAAATGTGCTGTACATACATATAAAAACATGTTTTAAAAGTATAAAAACATATCTGCTGGATCATATTATTTTAGCTAATTCCATGACGTTTACCCTTAACATGATTTAGAGCCTCTTACATGATGTCTATGTGACGTCTGCTGAGCAAATGGGGCTCAGGCCTCCTCCAGACGTTCAGCGGTGGCAAAGAGGCAGAAACACAGAAACTGTCATAAAAAAAAAAAAGGGAAGCTCTAGAAAAAACAGAAAACGAGATCAGCCGCCGTCAAACTCACCCCGTGTGTTCGAGCTGCACCTGGAAGCTGTTCTGCAGAAAATCATGAAAAACAAAAAGAAAATATCAATTTCTGTCGAAACTACTGATACAAGAAACATTTGTGTATAAATAAATAAAAGGTGGATGTTTATGGCTGGTTGAGCAGCAGGTTTATACAAAGTCAACCCAGGTTCAGTTCTCCTCCTGACGCCCTTTCCTTCAGGTTACTCCTTCTTTCTCCATCTCCTTTCCTGTCAAGCAGCTGACCGATAAAGGCCCCTACAGCCAGATATTTAGGATATTTTAGTAGTATTTTAGGAGTAGTACTGAACATTATTCTAGGAATATATATTTGTACATAATGTTGTCAAAGATTCTTTATGCTCCCGTATGTAAGATTGAGACATTTGCTGTGTCCTAGTAAAGTCCTTCATCTAGTGCTGTTGCACAGCTGACAGTTCACATAAAAACACTGTAGCTTAGAGAAAGCTCCCAATGCCACCTTGTGACGTGACTGGAATAGTGTTCGTCTGTTCGCTACCTCTACTTTTACAGCAGATGGGGTCACAGAGTGGGCAGTCTCAGCTGGACTCTGAGTGGCTATTTGTTGAGCAATGATCTAATTCTCTAGGGAGAGCGCTCCTGATCGAAATGGCTTATATCTCAGATTACTCCCAATACTGTGTGTGAGGTGCTGCAGTGTGTATGTGTGCATGTGCTCTTTGGTTTATACCTGCTTGTGTGGGTTGATGGAGATGTTTCTGTTTAAAGCGGAACGGTGGATGCCGTTAGAGCTTTTTATAGACAGATGGCCAGTACACATCATCATGTCATCGACAGCAGATTTCAGCTGACAAGATCGTAAACTCTGGAAATGAGCTGAAACATAAAAACAGTCTGGATTTTTCTTCTTTACGTGATATATATTTTTATTATGTATTTGGTGGCTCTGAGGATGTGAAGATCTTGAGGAAAAATTCAGCTGTAACATGATGTTTAGTGACAGAGTAGAATACTTTATTAGAATGTTAAAGAGAATAATGAGGTGATTGAAAAACATGAAATGTAGCAGCATGAGACCATAAACCGAGGCTGAATTTAGCATTAAATACCATGCAACTGTTTCCGAATGAACAAACAAGCAATTTGTAGGAGTTGAAGATAAGATTTTACTGTTTCTAATATTGCAATGTTTCCTGTAATTCAGAAAAATAACTAATAGGCACGGCAAGGTAAATTTATTTTATTTGTATAGCACAAGAAAATTCAAAGTGCTTTACATAAAACATTAAAAGCATTAYAGTRGGGTGAGGAAGCAATAACAAGCGCATTAAAAAAAAMAAACTTTAAAAGAAATTAAATAAAAACAATAAGAAAAATGMTAAAATGCAAGAAATAAAGTTCTAGTGTGTGGAAATAGGAGATGTTACACTCACGAGCCACTTCCACCACCTTGCTAGTGGTGGGCTGGACTCCTTTTTACCTTCAGAACTGCTTTATTCTCAGTGGCATTCAACCAGGAGGTGGAAACCTTCCTCAGAGGTTTTCTCCACATTGACATGGCAGCATCACACAGTTGCTGCAGGTTTGTCGGTGCATCCATGATGAGAATCTCCCGTTCCACCACATCCCAAAGCTGCTCTGTTGAATCAAGTTCTGGTGGCTGTGGAGGCCGTTGGAGGCCGGTGAGACATGGTTGTGTGTGAAAATCCCAGGAAACACTCAGACCAACAACAATGCCACGTTCAATGTTGCATGTGATTGGCTGGTTTGTGTTAACAAGTGATTAAACAGATAAAGTGGCTGGTGAGTTTACTCCTGCTCACATTTGCATGAGCTAAAAGAAAAAGTGCAACTCTTGGTAAATAAGCTTACTTTGTTCCTTGGCTTTAGCCCAACAGCCATTTTCCAACTACCAGCCTTCAGCTTAGCATCACCAGACAGATGTGCAAACTTAAAGGTTGCAACTTTGCTCCATTTGCATAGTTGTTATCCTAACAGAGTGGAGGATTAAGAAAATTCAATCAATGTAAAGGCTCTCGGTAAAGATTATGTCCACAATGAAAACAGTTTTTTCCTCATTAGAGCAAAGCTCGAGGATCAATAACAGTTCAAATAAAGACAGCTTACGTAGAAAAACAGAGATGCCTCTGAGCAGTCTTCTGTATCACAGCAGCTGTTGGCTGAGAAAGTCGGACAAGATTCCCTCAGATTCCCTGACAAACAAACACTTCCATTTCTCTCTTTATATGATTCTCATCTTTTCCATCCATCCAGCTACATTCAACAGATCAGTGCAGATTTGTTTCTCTAACTTTTATTCATTTATACAACATGGATTAGTATAAATGTTCCAGAATGATCCAAAATGTAAAATCAGGATGTAGAATTATTAGTTATTCAAATCATTACTAAAGAAATAAAATAAAAAGCCCTACACACGTAGCATCATTACAATTACAGCAACAACTGGCAAAATCTCATCTAACAAGTTTATTAGCTTATTTTCCAAAATAGTTAAATAAACTGAATAATAATCTCATCAAACACATAAAAGATAAATAAATGGTAAATTAATAACTGCTTTGGTTAATCCAGAGATATTGACATTTTTCTTTCAGATCCCAGAGAAGGATCGTTAAAAAAAAAGAATAATAAAAATAGTGTCAATTTTTTAATTTTGTCCTTTAAAATTCAGCTAACAAATATTTCTGTGACCTGGTCATACATGTCACAAATACCATAAATAATAGACAACTTTGCTCAGTGGCTGAGCTGCTTTTTACATGATCGCCTCCTTTTTGTCCTTTTCGTAACTTTTTCAGCTTACGGCAAAACTGTTTATTAAATCAGATCCACAAAATGACGCCTCTGCATGTGTGTGTGTAAACTCTGAGGGAGGGCCGTTTTAACACAGAGCTCATCATCTTCATCTCGCGACACTTTATAATGACACTCATAATTACTGTGGATATTAGATTACTTTTATTGCTCCATTTCATAGACCCTCTCTCTCTGCTGCAGCAAAGCATGTCGGCTTGATGGATCAGCTTGCAGACGTGAGGAGATGTGATGGATTATTCTCCCGGACAGCTACGAGAGTCCTTCCTGTCTGTCATAGTAATTACCATGACAGAGTGTGTGCCTCTTATGACAGATAATATAGCTCGCAGAGCAAGAGAGCTCAACAGTAATCTAACTGTCTGTCTGTTTTAATGATTTTCGCCAGCGTGTCTTCATGCTCGCCTCTTTTACATCGAGAAATGTCCTCGGATGTCCTCGGTCTCTTGAGGACCTGTTGTCGAGTTCATGTTTAAAAACGTCTCTCAGACTTCGGCTCCTCCACATCTTTGAGTTGTAAAAAGGACAATGGAATTACAATTTACATATAAATCTATAACAAAAAGAATTCATGGAACAATGATGATTATTTCCTGTTGTAATAGTTTTTCTGTCGGTCCCGGGTTTGGCAGCCGTCTGAGCTTCTCCATCAGGGTATTTGGTTTGCATTTATGCTCAGCTGGTGTAAGGGAGAGATTTTCATTATGGAGGATCAGAGGGATTGAGTAAGATATGCATTTGGATCATAGATGACTGATTGATATTGAAGTTTGGCCTGAATACGATAAAAGCTCCTAAGATCTAAGGGAGGGAGGATGTAAATTATGGGCTACTCGTGTTCAGGAAGTGGAATTTAAGAATAAGTTTTAATCACAAAAATACAGATGTCAGATATATCTTATTAAACATATAAATAAAATGTCAAAATGTTGTATAAAATTTCTATACAATGATCTTTTTCCTTAGCAAACATCAGAATATGTTCATATGACGGCCCTAAAATGTAGAGCTGTTATGAAGAGAATGCAGAATACACACATCGAGATTATGTGTGTGTTTCAAAGTGAAACACACAAACAGAGAGGCTAGCAACATCAGCTGCACTTCCATGATGAGACTCTCTAGTTCCACCACAAGCAGGTGGAGATGATCTGAGCTTTGTGACATGGTGCATCTGAAGATGCTGCAGTGTGGTCATAAAGGGATGGACGTGGTCAGCAGCAACACTTCCCCGTAGCGATTCTGAAGCGGGAATGAACAACTCTGAACCTTGAGGGCCAAAGTCCTGCAGGTTTTCAATGTTTCCCTCCTCAACAGCTTATCGTCAAGTTCTGGCCAAGCATTCATTTGTTGCAGGTGTGCTGCAGCAGGAAACATCCAAAACCTGCAGGACAGCGGCCCCCGAGGGCCAGGTTTGCCCATCCCTGCTCTAAATTGATCCTAGGACTTGTTTGCATTAGTGTTGGCTGTTATGAACTGGCAGTTTGTCCAGATGTTTTCCAGCTCATGTCTGATGGCAGCTGGGATAAACTTCAACCCCTTTCTGGCCCTGAACTGGACTAAGCAAGAATAGATAGACGGGCTTCTCTTATTGCCCTTTAAAATCTAAAAATAAACAGAGAAGCATTTTTAACAGTTTTCAGTATTAAGCTGTCCTGTAAACTTGGAAAATCTAGTTTACGTTGACAGTAAACCAAAAATCCACACATTTCATGGTACAGTATCCTCCAGTATAACACACCAATCCCAGATAGCTTTAAACTTTGTGCTTCTTTATGCTGTATTGACAGCAGCTTCTTTTTATTGCTGTCCTTCACCAATAAATTTAAACATTATGAATCTGTTATTTACAAACCAAAGATGGCACCATAGTTGCTGATTCCCATCAAGCCTGACAAACAGACGTTGTACTTTTTACAATCTGAAGTCTACGTCGTTGGGGACGCTCTAAAGTTTAGTTTCCCACACGTTGTATTTAGAAGTCTGCATTTTCTCTCATGGCCAGCAGGGGGAGTCTCTAACAGCCACAAAAGGAATTGCAATTATTATTGAGCTAGTTTGAGAAATGAATTCTTCTCCTTGGTAAAAATCTTCCTAATGACCTTACTGAGTGGCGTGTTTGTTCATATAATCTTTAATGCAGGATTTTTTGTACACTTTGGTCTTCTTTAGAGTTGAACAGATGATAATTGGAGCATGCTCTGTGATGCACGCTTCAGTGCATGGGTTCTCAGTCAGACTTATGTTTGGTTTTTATGAAAAACCAAGGTGGTATAATACCAAATTTTAGGATTTTAATGCATTTAATATATGTTTTTATTTATTCTAATATATTTATTCTAATATGCAGTGTAAAAATGTTTCCTGCCATGAGCAGCTAGCGTGACCAAAATTTGAGGTCAGCAATGAGATGTTTCCTGTCAAAATGCATCTCAGAAATCAGTTATTGACCCAAGCCACTGCAGTGCACCAGCTGCCAGTCAGTTAATATCTCGTGGGAGAAATAAACTACTTTTTTTTTCTTTTGGTCAAGGTCACACAGAATAACTCCACCCACGTATTGTCTCAAATGGGATTTGGGCTGAGATGTACATGACATTTCTAACTAAGCCTCGCTTACTTCAAGCATACAAAAAAAGAAAAAGCATTTCTACAATGTGTTCGTGCAGGAATCCAAGGTTAAAGGATAAATGCACGATTTTAAATGTTTTCTGATGCAAGATTCAGGCCTGACTTTAACAAACACTGTATTGCTTTTAGCTCCTATGAATGTAATTGTTGGTAGGAAAGAAATGATGAGAATTTTAAGACTGTGGCAAATCCATCTTTGCATCACCAAGACTAATTAAATTATAATTATAGTTTTTAAATGTTTCGCATGTACACAAACCCTCCTTAACCCTTTTTTAATTGGCCATAATCTAAGCCCATGCAAATCGCCTGCCTCTACACACAAACCCTCGCTGTTGTGTCGGCGTTCTTGGAAGACAGTCGCTGTTTTAACTCAGACAAGGCATGACACTGTTTTTCTTATCAGATTCAGTGGAGAGTTTCCAGCTATCAGATCCGTCTGATCACAGCTCGCAGCATCAGATAAACCCTCCACAGTGCAACTGCCTCGTTGCTGAGCAGAATGATGTTGTTATTGGTCTGATAAGAGCCAGAATAGTGACAGCGGGTGATGTCTCCCCTGGCTCTCTGATGATGGCTTGATATGATGCAACGTGAGGACTCCACCATGAGGATTTGTTATTGTTTGCCTCTTTCCATTAGTCTTTGTTGCTCACAGTGTGGAAAAACAGGTTTTCTTGTTAGTCTCAGATTTTTCTTTGACTCGTCTGTCAATGCTTTTGCATTAATAATCTCTCAAGCTGCTGTCCTTTTTATATACGTATATGTTTGTTTTATCCTTTCTTGTTCTCCCTGTGTTTTATGACTCCCTCCTTTTCTGGCTGAATTGTGTTAGTGTAATTAAAAGCAGCAGGGCAGTACATGGGGGTGTATGCTTGTCTAATTTCCTGTTGTGAGAAGGTGCCGGTGTAGAGTTTTTAATTAAAACATTTCTTACCCCCCTTTTTTTCTGTTAAATCGCCAGTACCTCTTTTTCTATTACAAGAAATATAATAATTTGGGTGTAATTGGAAAACATAACTGCCTGGAAGAGAAAACGTGTCTGTTTTGGTGTGTGTGCTTCAGATTGTGATGTAGCAGCGTGGTCCACTCCTCCGAGAGAGGCTGTTAAACCCTACGCTGACTCCCATCATTCCTCCAGCCTCCTCCGCTCTGGGTCCTGCTGCACCTGTCTCACACCTGGCCTTGACACACACCAAACGCACACAAACTCTCCAAACGACACAATCCATCACTGTGCTTGCTGTCCAAGATGGAGGCTGCAGGTGTGAAAAGGCTCATCCTGACGGCACCAACACAAACCCGCCCAGCAGCCCCAAATAATTCACACCATCATGTTCCAGCAACACAAAAGGCCTGAAGTGTCTCTCTGTAGGTGCTGACGTAGGTTATTGTAGCAGTTCGAGTCAAAGGAAAATCCAGTTTGCAGCCATGTTGTGTTCACGGCTGAACATCCTTACGGTTCTATTTAATTTATCTGAAGTAATGCTTAAATCTTTCACACATATTCGGCAGTAAGATCTACTGCAGAGTTATTTAGATGATGATGGTGGGATGCCATGAAGAAGATGTGTGAAAATGTCTGACAGCAGATTTCCACGTGTGTTTGCTGCTGCTTTGTAACTGCTGGTGGAAGTTACTTCATTTTAAATTGTAAAACGTACAAATAGTTTGATGCCTGTTTATTTTATTTTTATTCTAATCTAAGATCGTCAAGCCCCAGTAATCTCATCAACCTTTAACAAGAGGTGACACTGGACACTTTATTAGATACACCTTGCTTGTACCTTAATTCGCTGTGGCATAGATTGAAGAAGGTGTTGAAAACTTTCTGTAGAGATTTCAGCTGCACATCCATGATGCGAAGCTCCTGTTCCACCTCATCCCAAAGGTCATAAAGGGTTAAACATGCTCAGCATCAGTACTGATGCTGAAAGCTTGCCAATAAAATATCCCCTTAAATGTCACTTAAATCCCCTTTCTTCTTCATTCTGATGCTCAGTTTGAACTTCAGCAGGTCATCGTGACCATGTCTTCATGGCTAATGAGTAGCTGCCATGTGATTGGCTGATTAAATATGTGTTAACAAACAGTTGAACAGATGTACTTTATGAAGAATGTGGTGAGCCTTCAGATGCAGAGGAAACCTATGATGATCTTCACTTACAGTATTTTTAATTGTTGATGAGATCAGAGGTCCATTATGACCAGTAAACGTAGTTTATATCATTATCACTGGATTTTATTGCAGAAGCAAAGCTAATGAGTGAAAGTTGTCTGAAAGGTTCTGAACTGGCCCTTCTGGTTCGGCTCTGAGGATCTGAAGCTGAACCAGAGAAGTTTGGCTCAAAGTTCAGCTGTTTAGACATTAAATAAAGAATAAAGATATTCCATCCAAAAACCTTGGCAGGTGTTTTAAAGCCAACAGTCTCAAACTTGGGTTTTAAGATGGATGATTTTAAACTGGTTAGGAAAATCAGCTCTGTAGTGAAGTCCAGCTTTTTCCACATCAGGCGGCTTGTTAAGGTCAAACCTTTTCTTGAACATCAACACTTTGAAACAGTAATCCATGCCTTCATTACATCTCGGCTGGATTACTCTAATGCTCTTTACTTTGGGGTTAGCCCGTCCTCCCGTGCACGTCTCCAGTTGGTGCAAAATGCAGCTGCACGCCTCCTAGCTGGAGTACGTAAGAGGGAGCACAGAACCCCCATCCTGGCCTCCCTCCACTGGCTGCCAGTACACTACAGAGTTCATTTTAAGATTCTTTTATTTGTTTTTAAATCTTTAAATGGTCTGGCGCCTCCTTACCTCTCTGAGCTACTCCACCCCTACGCTCCTGCTCGGTGCCTCAGGTCAGCTGACCTGCTGCTCCTGGACATAGTGTGTGTGGTTTGTTTTATTTATTGGTTTTGTTGGTTTGTAATTTGTTTATTCTTTTAAAATTGCTTTTTGTTTTTAAACTGTTTTATAACAATGAAAAATTATTTTATTATATTATTTATTTCCCTGCTGATTCTTGTATTTTATGTGTTGCTTCGTCCATTTATGTCCAGAACTTTGCTTCAGCTGTGGTTGTTTTAAAGGGCTTTANTGCTTCGTCCATTTATGTGCAGAACTTTGCTTCAGCTGTGGTCGTTTTAAAGGGCTTTACAAATAAAGTTGAGTTGAGTTGCTTAGCCAGTTTAAAACAATTTTATCTAACAATTCCCTCAGGTTTGTGTGTAACCAGCCAGCTTTGCATTAGACATACAAAAGTCTTTTGCTGGTTTCATTGACCTAATTCTCGTAATTGGCCACATCTGTAAAGGTGTGAATAAAAGGCCGTCTGAGGCTTGCAGGATGTTCTCGTTTCAGTTGCACCCGCTTGATTACTATTGCTAAAAATAGCAATGACAGTTTTTTCCTTTTGATGTTCGGTCTGTTTTGCCCACAGTGATGCACTTACTCTGACACACACACATTCACACACTTCCAAACAGTGTATGCCCAGATGGATGGGAGTATTTAAGATGATTGTTCTCCCCTGCCATCTCTGTTGTCAGACATCAGCTATCAGATGAGGCTGTGGTGGAAGAGAAAGAGAGCACCTTCTCACCTTATCTCATCTTCTTACACTCTCCTCACTTTCTTCTCTACTTTTCTGATTCTGACAGGAAGATCAGGCCTTTTGCTCCCACAGGGCCTGTTCTTCCTGCTTCCTTCCAATGAAATCTCTCTGCTTCACACATTTATTTAATTTTTCTTCCTGCTGTCATTTTCACTCTTTGTGTGCTGTGGTAACCTCTAAGTATAAAGCTTGTTTCCTGTGCTGTCAAGTTTAATCAAAATAATACATATATATGTCATGTATTTTACCACTTGTGTGTTAAGGTTCCTTGCAGGGTGGTGTTTTTGTTATAGGCAAGAATAAAGCAATTATAGAAAGCAGAGGCTTTAAACCCATCAGTCTTTTAGCTGTGCAGCCTTATGAGGCCTCTCCAGCCAGTGCACCATTACAGCCTGTCATCCTTCTAGGCAAGTCTCATGACAATGCATGGTCGCATGGAGGCCAGATGAAATGAGTGGGAAAGGTTGCATTGACCTTCTTTCAAGAGACAGATGATGGATGGAAAACCTGACAAAGATTAGGAACTGCATGTTGCGTGAGTACAGAATAAATCCAGTCACCTCTCTGAAGGATGGATGGAGCATCACAGAGGAAAGAGTCTTGTATGAGACTGACTGAGCTGTGAGTAAATGTGTTTTCTCTTTGCTACATAGCAAAGCTGATCTAAATCCATTCTCTGAAGGCCAAATTCTGTGTGACCTGTTGCATTTGTGGCAAGTATTTATTATGTGCCCTCATTCGGTTTGCAGGATATATTCAGGAAATGTTAATGAAAAGACAATTTTCAATCATGAGCACACCTTACGTTGGACCTACCAGCTGCTGTCAATGACCCTTTGATTAAAATGCTAATTTACCGAACAACACACTCTATTATTTGCCCATTATTAGAGCAGCTGGAAGTCTTGCCAGGTACTGAAGGAACTGAACATCAGCACAAATTTTTCCCACTGAGAACAGCCTTACACTGACGAGCTGTTTTATAATTTCTTGCTAGTTGTTATGTGGTTAAACATGAGATAGGACATGTTTTGAGTATTTGTAGCAGGTAGGTAGCAAAAGCTGCAGGCAGCTTTAAACAACCTTTACAGACATTTATGGGCTTTTGAGCTCAGGGAAAAGACAGAATGCAAGATGGCTGCTGAATTAGCCGTTGTTAATGGGTGCCTGAAACGGCTACAACAATGGTGGATTACTGCTGTACGTTCATTATGCAGAGGCTCCGTGACCCGAAGCTGTTCTACTGTACCTCGAGGTCAATCCACACAAATGTCTCGTTTTAGTTTGCTTCTCCGCTTTGTTCTTTCTATGTCTTATTCTTTGTTTTTGGTTTATTTATTAAGATGATTCCGGCTTTACGGAAAAAACTAAACTGGTTTAGTCTTCATTTGAATGTTTATAAGGACACATTTATTCAGATTAAAAGCCTGGCCAACATAAAAATCCTTTGTATAAAGAAGAAGATTTCTATCCGATGACATTCATTCAGATCAATTAAGATCTGGTTCATCTTGATTGATCAAACTATTGATATTGCAGTTTGTTACTATACAATAATATGCACTTAATTCAGTTAAAGTACATGAAACACGTGTTCAGGTAGAAATCATCCTTACAAATAAGGATGTGACGCATTCCACACTTTTCATTACTGCTCGTACTGCGATGTTTTACTCAATAAAGTTCATTAAAAAACAAAAAAACAATGCTGATGGGGAAAAAAGTGCAGAATGTTTCTGAAAATAATAAAATTCTGTGCTTGTCAAAATGATTTAGTCCCGTTCAAACGCGATGCATGTAAATAATCATAACAGCAGAGGTCTGATCGGAAAAACTGAAAACAAACACACAAACATGGCTGTTGATAGAGTTGTCAGTAGAAACAACAGTAAAGATATTTTGGCATTTTTAACCACATGACACCAAAACTGATAATTAAGTCGTTGAGTTTTGGGGATGAGTTTTATTTTACCAGCACATTTATATTTTATTCTAACGTTGCTTCTGTTTTCTTTGTTGTTACATTATGTCCCCTCAAAAAGCAGAAAGCACTCAAACAACAGTCTATTAATACAGCGAAGATTTATTAATAGCAGCTTTTTCCTGTTTGTGTTTTGAAGAGTCTTTACAACAACAGTGAACGAGTTTCTGTTTGAGGTGGGTTTTATCTTTGTGTAGGACTCGACTACAGCGAGTCTTGTGAGTTGTGTAGCAACAAAAATAAAAAGCCATCTCGGATATTAAAGCTTCTGCATGCTGGTTGCACCCTGTGGCTTTTTATTTATTTATTTATTTTACTTTGATCCATCCCCTCTCCTCCTTCAAAATTTGTCCAGAAATAAAAATAAGCCGTTTTGACAACTGCCGTCTCCTGACAGGACAGGTGTGTAAATAAGTCTGTGTTTCGCAGGCCACCGTGTTGGTTCAGGCAGCATTCAGAGTTCTGCTTTGGTTCAGCTCTCCTCTCCTCGTCATGCTGTTCCAGAAATGAGCTTCCCGCTGTGCTGCTCCAGCGTAGAGACTGAACTGCCTCTAAAAATACCTTCACACGCTCACAAGATGCAAAGCAGCCTCTAAAAGTGCATCTTTTTTTCTTCTCCCTGTTCCAGGGATTCCAAGTGTGCACATTGTTCCTCGTGTTGCCGCGATACATCCAGATGTTTGCTGCACGGCCTTCACTCTCCTTTGCTGTTTGTTTCTGAGTGAGAAAATGCAAAAGTGGAGAAGTTTGAAAGTCTTGCTTGGAAGGAAAGCGCCCTGGATTCTGTTCTCTCGGTGTCAAGCTTTGGGAACAAGCACAAGCTGGTGAAATATTTATTTGGCAGTTGTTTTCCCCCGTGCCGCTCATTAAGCCAGGGTTAATTGTCTCTCTGGCTGGAGAAGAAGGGGCGAATCACAGCGAGATAAAATGAGGCAGAGTGGAGATGGTGCATGTTTTAAATAATCCATGGATGCTCACCAATTTAATTTTTCAGATTTTTAGCTTTTTCATATTTATCATAAACTTTTCGACCTCCTTGCTTCCTCATCTCAGCATCCAGTCTCTTTGAAGTGCTGCAATGCATTGATTGACATTAGTTTGTTGAAATAAGTAATGAACCCCATACTTACCATGGAAGATGGTTTTTAAATCAAAAGCTGCTTTTGTCTTGAGGACGCAGCGTAGGTTTCCAAACCAAACGGACAGTTTTCCACTTCTTGAATGAATTTGTGATTTAAGATGACAGAGGAGTCTCTGCATTGTAAACAAGCCGGTATGATGTGACTGAAACATAAGCTCTTTATTCTTATTTCTGCATTTCTGCTGCGGTCAGAGCCACAGTTACCTTACAACTCATCCTGGAAGTGCTATTTTCATACGTTTCAGAAGTTTTTATGAATTTTTAGCTGTTTTGAAGACGTACATATTCGCACTTTTATCCCAATATCCACAATTTCTTTGGAAGTTTGAAATCACCATCAACATCATGTACCTCCGATAAGCCGTCCAATCAGGATGCGACCTCATTCATTTGTCTTTTATCAGGCATCTGTTGGTTTGATATGAACGTACGCCAGTTTAAATCAAATCAGGACTAATTTCCGCTTTGATCTACAGGTATTTTAGTAAAAATAAAATGCATGAGTCCCGATGCCTTTATGTAATTTCAAGACTGAATCCATCATATCAAATAACATAAGATTTTGCAGCAGACCGACTCCTCGGTTGAGAGGATCTTTCTTCTCTATAACCTACTTTTAGAGAAAGTGCTCCTATGTGTTTTTTTCCTCTCAGTTTTCTTATATCTATTTCTTTCTTTGGGCAGGAAATACATGTATAAAATAACTAAGAGGACAAATCTGACCAATACAAGAACATCATATTCCTAAGCTCTGCACAGTCCATATTCATTTCCATTTTCCTACGCTGGTGGAAATGCAGGTAAGAGGAAGCGATAAAACAGATATTATGTGGAGGAGACATGTGCAGAGGATTGCTGGAGCATCAATATTTCAGTAGATGAAACCTTACATGAATAATTCAGCTTCACTGCATCCCTCTGAACTCCACTCTTGACCTGGTCACAAGCATCTCTCACTAAAATCCTCCTTTTTTCTGATAAAATTGAGTCCGCTTTAAAAAGAATCACCTGAATCTACTCCAGCTGGCATCCCTACTTACTGTAATCTTCCTCTTCTTCTGCCATCCATTCTGCTGTGACTGGAGATTTTTAAGACATTTTTATATATATGAGAAACTGTACCTGTTCCCTGTGGACTCTGTAGTGGAGCTATTTATGTAAGAGGAAGATAAATTACCTTTCTCCACCTTTCTGAAAGCCCCAACTGTGCTCTCACTGGCACAAAAGCATTGTTCAGGCCTTCACAGGAAGACACGGGACAGGTTTTTCAGTTATGTAAGTGATGCTGACTTTCCCTCAGGCAGCCTGAATAAGCAGACCTATTTAGCCTTCAGCATCTAACGTTGAGGACTAAATAGGTCTGTCATACGAGGTCTGGTGCTGCTCCGATAATGGCTGGAAGGAGTTAGGGTTACTGACACTGACACAGTCATCATTTAATTTTGACCTATAAGTAAAATGTGTTTTTTTTTAACAAGGTCTTTTTATTGTTTTTTGATGATGCATGTGCAAATATAAATGTACATATACCAATTCAGGCGATATTCAAAACAACTAAACTTACATACGCAGAGATCATACAGATAAATGCAACAGGGAAAGTACTGGTAGGCATGGGTAAAGCATAATTTCAAACGGGCAGGAAAACCCTAAACGCCACAAAAAGTTAAAGAAATCGTCTACACCACAGTCAATAATTTAATCGTGTCATTTATACATAAAATTATAGGTTTTAGGTGTTTTTTCCAAACGGTTTTTACAAGCTTGCTTTCTTTCCAAGCTATAGCTTGAGGTTTTGGCAAACCATTTTTCTTTTGCCTGGAATTGCTCTTGTTTTCAGAGGGTGAGCTTTAGAAAATCTGTTTTTGTGCAGACTTCTTGGAGTACTTCCAGACTTTTGACAAAGGTACTGGCGTCGTCTCAGATGCAGCTTTTTAGGAAGAAGTTCGGTGTGATTTTAAAAAAAAAGCTGAAATGGAAATGTGGTCACGACTGTTTATCTGGAGCTTTAGTTGTATTACATCAGAAAAACAGGAATACCAACCGTGAAGTAAAAAAAAAACAGCATGGTATCAAACACAATGTCTTTTATGGTGTTTTTATCATAACGGATGTTCAGTCTGTGTCAGCCATGTGCTGAAAGACCTTCAACTGTTAACCTCATATTCACGGATGCCATGACAATAATAATCTTGTGATGAAGAATTGTTCAAATGAATACCTTTTAATAATTATGGTTTAAATATGATTAGAAACAATTTTGCCTTTTTAAGCCTCTTTTACTAAACAAACTTGCGTCTCAAAACCCCGTAATTAGTATTTTGCAGATTCTTTTCTTCTTATTCTGACTTGTTGAACCATCGATTTTCCACATTTTGCCAAACATGTTTCAGATGTTTTGCGTGTTTATTCTCCTGCACACTTGGCAGGAAGCCGGAGATGCTTATTTATTTGGTTGCAATCTGCAGCTCTTCCACTAGAGGTCACTAAATCAAACAATGTTCCTTTAAAACTAGAAGCTGTGCATTCAGGGGTATTCATGACAAATATCAGGATATATTCACCTGTATTTTTTTTCTTTTATATTTCTTGCTGCATTTTTGTGCCTTTCTTGGATGCTCTCTGCAGTGACCTACCAGGCGCATTTTCAGTTTTAAAATACTTGCCATCATTTTGCTGCAATTTAAAGTGTTGCACTTGTTTGTGTCCTCCCAGCCAAATGAGCTAAAGTAGCATACATAACCCTCTAAATACATTATAACACTGTTATTTCCAGATTAATGCACTAATGTGTTTTCTCAAGAGCTTTCAACTCAGTTCCACTTGTGTGTGTCGGCACTGCATTTGTATTCATGCAGCATACTCCTTCACATTATTATAACCCCTAATGTTTCTTTTTGCTCCACCATACTTGCTTAATTTCAGCAGCCGCAGCAAAGAAAAAAAGAAAAAAAGCTTTTTGGATGTCAGAAAGTACACACATTAAACACAGTAAGCAGCTCAAAGGTTTTCACACACTGTGTAGTCGTTTAGCATCCATGTGAATCACCAACTCCCATCAATCGATTGTCCCACGGTGACGTGTTTATATCAGCCGATCGGCCATCTGCTCGGAGGATACGGGTGCAGCGTTACACACAAACACAACAGTTTGGACAATCTCTGCATCTTTAATCTCCACTGGCTCCTTTCTTCAGTTTGTCCATCATTTACCTCCCATCTATGCAGGTTTGCTTTTTCTCTTTTTTTAATTTTCTCCTTCTTGAGTGGAAACAGCTCCCTTCCCTGCTTGTACAACATCATGAAAAATGCATGCCATCCACTCAAGTCTCGCCATCATGCTTCTGTGTAATTGATTCAACTGAGTGAGTTTTCTGGTCCCTTTTTTTCTGCTCATAGTAAAAGCAGCCACATTTTCTCCCCCCCGTCCCTCCATCCAGCCCAGCGACTGCTTTAAACATTTATTTTGCTTCTCTCTGCTAATCCTTTTTTTATAACCAGATGGAGATGTGGATGCTTTTCTTTATTTAGTTGTTTCTGTATTTTCTTGGGAGATTTAATGTCGTTGTTCTTCGACTGGTTTTTCTCTGTCTGATTGGTGGTTTATTTCTGTGTATGCTTGTATACGTGTGCAGCAGGCAGAGTATTACTCTTTTGTTTGAGCTGTCAGTGTTTTGGCTCCTTTCAGCCTTTTTTTTCTCTTCAGATGCAATTATACTTAAAGCAAATGTGTATTTGTTTCATCATACCACTGACCGAACTGATCCACCTTAGTCTGCACCGTCACACGTCTGTTCTTGTTTTTTCAGTAAAAAAAATAACTGCACATGTTCTGTACAGACATGCGACATGTTTTCAGCTCATTAACATTTTAGTTTGAGCTTTAAAAAAGTCTTTGTAGTGTGGCTTGTCGCCATCATTTTCATTAATTCAGTTATAATAATAATTCTTAATGCTGGACTTTCTAGCCAAGATTCGACCTGCAGATTAGACACAGATTACAAACACTTGTTGATAAAACTGGACAGTTTTTATAATAAAAGTGGAACATTTTGCCTCCCTTTAGATAAATAAGACTACATACTCCAGATGAAACGATACCTCTAGCAATTCTTTAATTCCTTCAATCAAGAAATAATGAATTTCCACTTTTAAGGAACTGTAAATTAAAGGAATTTACCAGTTTAAGCCATTTTGTTTAGTGCGTATCGATACCTCTGATCGGCCGAGGCAGATGGTCGTCCTTCCTGACTCTGGTTCTGCTGGAGGTTTTTTGTCCAGTTAAAAGCAAGTTTTTTCTCTCCACTGTCGCCTCATTCATAGGGATCAAACAAAAAGAGGATTTCCTTCTTTAGTGCAGCTGTTTTCTTTTTTATTAACTGACATATTAACACATATATTATGAAATGGACTGAAATGGAACAAATTAAAGTCAGCTGGATTATAATTGGATTGAAGACATGGTGAAATACAAAAAGAGCTGAATTAATTTTAAATGAATTCATCCACATTTTAGCTATTCAAGCAAGCATGAGTCTGTCATAATGGATCACTTTGGTGGGCTGTTTATTGATCTAAATTAACTCTGTAGGATCTATTTTTGCTGTAATGGTGTTATTTTTTATGCATAAAGCTTAAATGTTTAAAAAAATCCATAAATGTGCAAAACAGTTTTTAAACTATGATGTATTAGTTTAAAACAGATTTTGCTGGGAGTCCGGCCAGCATCATTGGTTCTTGATGGTGTCTGAGCAGAGGGGGGGGTCTGATCATAGCTGGGGAAACTCTGATTTATGACTGCATTTATATGTATTTATGTATATAATCCTACGTTTGCTCACAAACTGTCGCTGCATGTAACTTGCTTGCATCTTTGTGAACATTTCCCCATCATACTTGCATCCAACAGGATTATATTAAACATCTTGAGTCAGTTTTATATTTATGAACACAGCAGGCTTGTTAAATGAATTAGCTTAACTAGATGTCATGCACATCCTCGTTTATCCTCGAGGGCAAAAGCAAATTACATAGTATGGCTTTGATGTTCTAGTAAACATCATACAGATTTATTATGGCACTGTATGCATAAACATTAAAGGACCAGCAGTGGATGTGTCCTACTAGAAATCATGCTAAGCGTCTGTTGTATGTATGTGCTTTCTTGCACTATTGTGTTTTATGTGTTATTAGTATATAATGAGAAATGATTTGCTGCCTCATCCCTGGGGGGTTTGTAGGTGAAAGGCTAGAAAATGGTATTTGTATGTAGGGAAAGAACATGATTTTCTCTTTACTTAGTGAATTATTAATAGCTATGAGTTAGCAGGCTTCTGACTCTTACAGGGTTTTAGACTCTAAAGGGGCTTTTTTTTCTTCTGGTGTATAAAACCAGGAAAATGAGGCTTCAATATATCAGCTCTGTCATGACCTGGTTTTTACCTTAAAATAAACTTGACGCTTCACATCACCACAGCTGTTTTATACTAGTATACCTGTGCAATGGAGTTAGCTTTACTAAGAGACAAACAGTGGGTATAATGAGAGTTGTTCTTTTAAAACTGTTATATCGCTGGTACCCCCGAGCGCTGTCACTTATGTTGTCTACAGTGTCTCAGGAGTGGTAGTGTGTAGCTCTGTGGGGTAAACTGTGATGGATAGCTTACCCTTTAGGTGATCTACATAAGTTTTCCAGGCATTTCTATCCCGTTCAGGAGGTTTACAATCCAGCCACAACATGTAGTGTTTATTCAGAGACTCTATATGGTAAATTAGTACTTCTTTATGATCGGCTATGATCTATGCATCATCCACAGACTAGTATGTGGCCAGTTAATCACAAAAAAGATTGGTGGGTGGTGGCTGATCAGGGTAACAGAGGTGACCGAAGAGCAAGCGTTTAGCTAAAGAATGTATGCTCATGTGTTTATGTGTGTTTTTAGATATGAAAAGGTGAATATGCTTTTTTTCTTTTATTTTTAAATCAAAATTCATACTCAGAGTTTTGGAGTTTTGGAGATAAGACCCAAATGCAGACGATGGAACATAACTGAGAATTCACAAAGGAAAACATGGAACTAAGGTGTGATGACCAGGAACTGGGTGCAACATGAGAAAAACTTACTGAAATAAAGGAATACAATCTGAGTATGCACACCATGAAAACAGGGCAAATCCTAAATGAACTCTGAATAGGAATAAAGCAATAATACTACATTTCAGTAACTAGAAGAGAAAGAACAAGACCAGGGTTTTGCACCTATAGTCTGTTGAGAATCTCATGTTTTAGATTGCATGAGAAAGCTGGAGAATAGGAAGAAAACCCACACAGGTGCAAAGAAAACATGCAAACAGCTGAGATTTCAGATGTCTTCTTCTTGCAAAGCAACGGCGTACCACTGGGCAGCCAACACCTATAAAGTTAAAGTTGAAGCTGTCTTCCTGCGGGTGCTCCCGATGATTGTCTATCGTGGTTACAGATGCTGTAAGATACATGGTGTGAAGTTTCTTTACAGGTGTAGCAGCTAGTCAGATTTTTCTGTTGCTGCTGTTTTCTATCTTTTCTAGCNTATTTTTCTGTTTGTTGCTGCTGTTTTCTATCTTTTCTAGCTTCTCTTCACTCTCATTTTCTCTTGTATTGAATCTCCTTTGTTCCCCCTGTCAGCTTCAGCATTAAGATGTTATTTAACATTTTTCAAGTTGAGTAATACTTAAGTAGACCATCGTTCTTCTTACTAAGATGCTGGAGAGGACAAGGAAGAAGAAAAAATAAGTTTAGGCTGTCTATTAGCCTTAGGTTGCTTAAGTGTAGTTTCAATCATCAGTGATGAGTTTGTACTTTTAAAGTCAAACAAAGGCCCAAAATATCCTAAAATGTCAGTTTTGTGGTGTTCAGGACATTTTTTTTTCTAGAACTTCAGCTATTCTGTGTGTAATGATCATAACGAAGGTCCAGTTAACGGTGGGTTTGCTGTCACACAAATATACTGCAAACAAGAAAAGAAAAGAAAAATACAAATCTAAGAAAACATTTATTTTGACGCCATATTATTAAAATATGCAAATGAGCTCCCCTTTAATTTGTGTGTGTGTGCTCTGTAAATCAGACTTCTGTTGCTGTCACCTCACCTGTTTTTTAATCGGAAACACACACATGCAGAAGCAGAACGTTTACACTGAAAACACAGAACCGAAGCTTGAACCATAACGATGCAACTCCGTCTTTTATTCGGCTGGAAAAGGTAAAATAATCCTGTTGTGATGTGACATTATCAAGCTTAACATTCTTAAAGTTGTATGTGCGCATATTCTCGCCAGGCTGTAAATGATTGACTCGATGCGGCTTTGATGATTCATCCCTGCGAGACCATGCTTGACTGTAAAATGTCAGCTTTAAACCGAGATTAAACAGAATCACTCAGGAGAGCTGATGGTGAGTGTGTGTGAGTGTGTTTGTGTAATATATTGTTGAATTCATCATGGTCCCCCGTGCAGCCATCATAAAGCTCAGTTTTTCTGCCATGACTGTGTTGTCTGTAAAAGTTTTATTTGCATTTATGTAAGAGATTCATGCAGATCTATGACGATAAGCACATAGTTAAAGCACCTCAGATACAATTTACCTGGACAGGATTAAGATACGACACTGGAATTTGTTCCCGAAAATGTAAAATCTACTTTACAGGTTTCAAGCTAAAAATTTCAAAAGGGAAATGTGTTTGTGTAAAGTTTCTTTATCCCTCAACCACAAAGCCTGAGGACGGTTTTTGTTCTTTGTTCCAGTGGTGGGACGTGGCGACAGGTGACGCCCTGCAGACCTTCTACCCAACAGGAAGCAGTCTGAAGAAGATCCATATATCCGCGGACTTCTCCACCTTCGTCACCATTGACAGCATCGGCATCCTCTACATCCTCCGGAGGATTTACTGAAAATGGAGGACAAAAAACACAACAACCACTATCCAGCAAAATACTACGGTGTTTAACTGTGTAGCATTAAGGGCAAGTTTACATTTCTTCCTCCTTTTGCACTGATGCATACTCTAGTCAGCAACTCTAACACTTTAACGGCTGACTCAAGAAATAATACAAACTTCAATATTTTAAATTTGGTCCTTAAACAAAACAAAAAAACTAATTTACATATATTATGTTATATGTCAGAATTAATGTGGGGCAAAAGGTGTGAAGCAGGGGGCAGAAAGCAAGTATTAAACTGTATACAAACAGGGTTTTGAGCCAAGTTTTAACCACATTGTGATGCAATAGGTCTCAGAAATCTATGTATGTGTCTGATACACATTACATCGAGCATCACACTCACTACAACACCTTGAAATTAAAAATGGCTGCAGCAACTCTTCAAAGTTCAGATTCTTATCTTTAAACCTCAAGAAAGTGGATGCAAAATGTCTTTTTTTTATAATAAATACAGTTGAATGAAATGCATTAATATGCAACAGTTAAAAAAGAATGATTAATGAGTTCATTATCACATTAAAGATGTGGGATCCTCGCATTTTTTCAGATTTAAATAATAAATCTGGTTTTGGGATTAAATATTAAATGAACTGTTTAAGCCAGTTTGTGTATTCCTACATGTATTTTTCATGTTTGCATTAGCTGGTAAATGTTCTGCATCTGGTCTGAACCTCATCTTCTCCTCTTTTTGAGCCACTACAGCCTTAGTCTTAACAGGGAATGACTGTATGAGTATGAGAGCATGTTTTGTGTAAATGGGTTGAGCCTTCTCAGTCCACCAGCTCACGTAGAACTTTTGGTGCAATTTGATGAGCATTAAAAATTCACGTTGTCATGAAATTATAATGACCTAAACACTTAAAATTGTACCCAATCAAAGACTGCGGACTGTTTGCACTGCCAAAGTATTTGTACTTTTGAACTTGGATCAAAGGTAAAATGTTTTTTATGAAAAAAAGTATGTGATTTATAATTCATAATCAAATTTCCACGTGTGCTTTATCAAATGCTTAAAAAATGTATCAGTGTGTTGGCTCTATATCCCATTTTTTAATGCACATTTATATCCTGTTTTCTTACTGAGCTGTTTCCTTGTTTGGAGCACGTTGGAGTTGATGTCACTTTAAATCATCTTTTATATACTGTGGCCATTGAACCACTGTGCTTATTCATGTCTCTTTGACTAAGAGCCACACAAGCTGTAATCTATCAAACCTGCTCACTGCAGTGAGGATGCGTTGAGCCCAGGTCCCTAGAAGCCATGGCTACAAGAACACTTCATTATTTAAGAATATATTTTAAAATTTAAGGATAATATGGTTTCACGTTGCCGTTCTTCCACGTTGGTGCTTTGAAATTCAATCAATAAATTTCCTTCTCGTCTGGATATCTCTGGGAAACATTTATAAGAATATTGATGCATGCTCTGGATGTATTTAGAGTTATTATATATTGTGGTGTGAGTGTAATTTATAAAATGATTTAACTACCTATGCTGTCATGTTGTGTGCATGTTCACATTGCAACCTGTGAAACTTGTGTTTACAGCTATCACAATAATAAACTTTCACGTCCAGAATGCTGTGCGGCAAAATTGTCCAAATTTGTGATTCAAAATTTTGTTCGTTTGAATGTTTTTAGGTTAGCAGTGAGAGTGAAAGGTTGGACTTGAGAAAGAAAAGAAATTAAAGTGTTGTGTCTTGCGATCAAATAAATTCAACTAGATCTTTCTCCCAAAATAGATAAATATGTGCATGTGGAACAAATGTGTGAATAAAGGACGAAAATAAGTTTTCAGTGTAACAGAAGGTCATTTCTTTTAATAGCTATTTTCAGATATTCCCTAAATTTAAAGGACGTTAATAACATTTATTTAAAAAAGCTGCAAAACGTAGAAATATAGGATTTCATCTCGCACTGGACAGATTCTTCATCTCCACGTCTTTTCAAATTAGATGATGAAGCTGATGTTCTGACTTGCTTTTTATATGCAGGGGGGCATAATTTACACAGAGATTTTATGTTCAGATGACATGACGGAACCACAACCAATGATATGACAACTGAAACCAAGCTGTACAAAGACACAGGTTAACCAACAAAGCAGTTAGTGGCTAGTGCTGGCTGGCTGGCTGGCTGGCTGGATGGNAATTTTATTTTCAGATGACATGACGGAACCACAACCACTGATCTGACAAATAACAACTGAAACCAAGCTGTACAAATACATCAAGCCAGGAGTACGAATGAACAGGAACACAAAACAGAATGCAGCACAAGGAACTTCAAAATAAAACAGGAAACTGGCTGGCTGGCTGGCTGGCTGGCTGG
>CM047997.1:22903971-22925980 GCA_026261665.1 Melanotaenia duboulayi
AGGTAAACATTAATTATCTGTTTATTACTGCATTAAGTAATGTACAAACTAATGTTAAGTAATATGTGGCTAACTATTAACTATGGTTAAGCATTTATAAAGTGTTAGCAAATGAATAAATAAGGGTCCAATAAGGGTTCAATAATTAACTATGGTTAAGTAATGCTTATGAAGCACTCACGTTTCTTAAGGCTTAGGTCAGGCTGCTAATGTTAAGTAATAATAATACCTGATGACATACACAGCACAACATTAAAAATGATTACTTAAGACATTAATAATGGTTTATTAGTGCCGATCCTGGTAACATAAAAATGCAATAAGTAAGGTTGAGTAGTAAACATTAATTATCTGCTTATTAATGCATTAAGTAAAATGCAAACTAACACTAAATAATACGTAACATTAGTTAATAATATATTAAAATTTAATTAATGCTTAATAATGCACTACCTAACCTTAATTAAGTTAAAGCAGAGGAAATGAATGAATGATTTTATTTGGGATGTTTTTCTGGGCCAGCGGGACTTTGTGACGTCTGCCTGAAGGTAGGAAGTGAAAGGAAGTGTAGAGTGGGTGAGAAGGGTCCTCGGTGATCCGGGTGGCTCTGCTGGTCACAGAGCAGCTGTACAGGTCAGACTTGTGATGAGGTGATTATTTTACTGGTCTGACTGATTATGTCGGTGAGTTTTATTTAATGTTTGATGGTGAGGTGGCCGAACCAGGAGGAAATGTTCTGAATTTGATCTGTAATTTATACACAACAGTTAAAATGTCCCTGCTGATGCAGAAAGTCCTGCATAGCTTCCCATGCAGGTGGAGGTGCTGCTGGGCTTCTGTCTCAGTATTTAAATATCAGTTATGATATAAATATTGCAATTGGTCCCATAATTATTGACAAGCTTAATTATTGCTTTCTGTTGAAATTTGATAGACTGTTTAATTTTTCTTGTTTAATTAGCAAACCGTCCATCATGTGATCACCTGATTGATCAACTTTCATTCTAATACTGATTAGCTGCCATTTATTTGCATTTATAAACACAGTTTCTGAAATACTGATAAAAAATAATTAGAAAGAAACTGACAAGGAAGAATAGAGTTTGATGGGGAGATTTGAATGAACCAGGAGCATGTTTTGAGTTTCTGACTCTGTGTGTGTGTGTGTGTGTGTGTGTGTGTGTGTGTGTGTAAACTCCACCTGGTTATCAGTCCCTGTGATGGCTGCCAACAATAGCTACACTGATTACAAGCCTCTCTCAGATGACATACCTCACAAGCACCTTATCTTTGAATACACAGTAACATTCTTCTGTTCTCAGCATTAAATCTGACACACCTCTGGGGTGCTGGGTCAACCCCGGTGCTTTTTGACCCTGTTTCGCTCTCTCTGCGTGTGTGTGTGTGTGTGTGTATGCATATGCTCAGTTTTTCCTGACCTTGGCCAAACGTTGGTTCCTGTTCCTGTCAGCTGTTGGCTCAGCTGCGTGCCACCTTTATTGCTTTCCCACATCGAGCCAAAGGGCTCAGAGCCAGCGCTCGTCACTGTTCGGTTGTTCCCCATTTCTCCTTAGCTCTTCCACCTAACCTCACCCATCTGCCTCGGATGGTTTGGGCTAATTTTCACGGCGATTGGAATAAGAAGTGGCAAAAATTCAGGTTTAAGTTCCTATTATTAAGACTAGAGATTGAAGAGTGGATTGGATGCTGATCTGGAGCAAAGCCCAGAAAGAGCAGATGTCGTGGTCACCCATGTCTCACCTCGTCCTGTTGCCTTCACCCCACAGGAAACAGGGCGAATGTAATGGATCATGTAGAGGCCACAAAGTAAAAAAAAATGCTTCTGCATTAATACTATACTTGTAATACAATCCAATTGTATTTATTAGAGTAACTTGGATTTCTCTGACATGGCTGCCATGCTTAGACAAGTTAAAAGTACCAATCATTGCTTCCCTCCCAGTGAGTCCAGCAGTCTGCTGAGAGTGTGAAGCAGATGCATTTAGGTTCCACTTACCTTGACAAAAGGTTTCCTAGTGTTGCTGTTGATGTATTTATAGGCTTTTTGTTTACAAAAAACCTTCACTCCACCCATAATCTCACATTACACAACATGCTTTTAAAGGAAACCATCAAGCTGTCCTGGCTGACACATCATTTGTTCCCCATTGTCCCGGCTGTCTCCTCAATCTCACGGCCTCTGTCACCAGGTGTGATTCAGCCCAAATGTGCTGAAGAATTATAGCAACGTGATCAATGACACCTTCACAGGAAGCAGTTTTAAAGATGAAGTGAGCTGCTGCTACCAACAGATAAACCCTAAATGCAGGCACAGTGTTTGTCCGTGTGTTATGTTTGAACTTATTTTTTTAAGCATGAAGATGATTCAATGAGTGCGAGCCACATCAAGTTCAGCAGCAGTTTTAAAATCCTCTTAAGGCGGAGTGGAGCGGAGCTGCGTTTTATTTTACCAGCATTAAGCCTGAGATGTGCATATGGTGATCAGATTAAAAAGTCCCAAGATGCAAAATCTAATGAGAGCCGAACAAAGCTGCACTTAAAACACAGCCCCAGCACGAAGTCATCATCATAGCTGCATGAAGAAAATATTCATTTTAATCAAAAGCAAACAGAGTGGAGAGGGTGTTGTTGGTCTTTAGGTTTAATCTGATCAAACCGCCTTAACATAAAAAAAAGGATATGTGGTGATTTTAGCTTTGCAGCAAAAACATTGCGATAATCATGAAGGTTAAACTTTTTATTTGTGCTTTATATATATATATTTAGTAATTATTGTTAACTAAACCTCTAACATGGAATGATTCGATCAACTCTTTATCAAATAAAATGCTGAAATTTAAGGATTTGATTTTTTTCACAACAGCCCCAAACTATGTACAGAGCAAGAAATATTCTGAGTTAGTTAGTTTCAGTTGAAGTAAAAACCACATGAATTCAGAGGAGCTGACGTCTGACAAGACAAAATACCACAAATTACTGTAAGGAGAGTCAGTTTATGGAAAAACTGCAAAAAGAAAAAATAAGGTTAACAATTCAGCTATGAAATTAAGATAAAACTCAAACCAAACTTTCTCATTAGCTGGATTATTAAATTATTATTAAAGATTATTATTAGTTTATTAAATTTACTTGTCTATTGTGTAACTGTTTAAAGTCACATGTATATGAGTAAGTTAATTTTTTTATTTCTAATCGTGGTTTAAGGCAGGGGTGTGCACCCCTTGGCTCATGAGCCGCCTGCATGCGACCCATTGCATGGACCGATTCCTCTACGTTCTTTGCTGGTTTCCCCGTGTGCTTGATTTTCATAGAAACTACAAAAAAATGTAACGTCAAGACATTTCCAGAACTAATGAAACAACTGAGAAGTACCAAAGTCACGATTAGCAAGAAAATATGATTTCAGAACTTATGTGGAAACCCTTTTCATTCATGTTAAAGTTTTCATAAGCTGTGATGACTCTCTGTCTGCCATGATGACTGAAGCCATCCAAGATGTTATCCCCAACCCCGTCCCTCGTGTTTCCAGCCCTGGAAGTGCACCTCTACTAGAAAGTCTCCTGCTTTGAAGCACACGTGGAAACAGTCTGCACATTTTCCTTAAAATACCAGTGTTCATGTGTGATAATGGCTTCATGTAGTAACAGAGGCTTAAACATACTATTTCAACCTGCTTGTTTTGGTGCCTGTAGATGACTTTAGCTGATGATTAACCTTGTCTTGGTGTCTAAAGGGATTCTTGTGGTGTCTGCATCGGCTTGTGTGGTAAAAATGGAATATTTTTAAATAGTGCATGAAAGTCACCTCTGAGACTCTGTGTGCCACCCAAAAATTTAAAACTGCATGGATTGTACCTCCTCCAGGAAGTGCCTCCTGAAGCTTCCTATTCAAAAGTTGCACCATAAATGCACCACAGAAGACAAAGAGCAGGAGAACACAAGTCCAGCAGAGACTGCTGTCTTCTAAACTTCTAAGTCTTCACTGAAAGACTACAGGACTTCAGAGAGGTTTAGAGAGTGTGAGGAAAGCTTCTAGCTGACCTAATTTGCAGNTTGAAAGACTACAGGTGAAGTCCTGTAGAGGTTTAGAGAGTGTGGGGAAAGCTTCTAGCTGACCTAATTTGCAGTATGAACAGAACTTTGTGTGCCTTTGTGAAGTTCCAGTTGGCTTGCATGAGCAGAAGCCATGAACGAGNAAAGGCTTGCATGAGCAGAAGCCATGAACGAGCTTTTACTTGAGTGACTCTGGACACAGATTTGCTACGACTGTAGAAGCTTTCTGCAGTTCAGGTTTGTACTTGACTCTTTGAATATAACACAGTAAACTCATCATAGCTAACTTTTTAGTTAGGAGGGACAAGTTGACAATGAGCCTGAGTGGTTGTTTTTCTTTGTTTTGGCCCTGCGATGCGCTGGCAGCCTGTCCAGTTTATCTTGCCTCTCACCTTGTAGCTGCTGGGATGGATTTCAGCTCCCAGAAACCCCGCGGGTAAGCGGGTATAGAAAATGGATGGATGGATGGATGGATGGATGGATGGAGTTAGGGGAGAGGCACAGAGCTGGATTAGGAGTTATTTGTGAAGATGGGAAATCGCGTGTCTGGCTGTATGTAAATCACTTGTAATTTGTTAAAATTAATATTTGTAGACGATACAAATATTTTTTATTCTAGAAAGGATTATAAGGAGGTAGTTGTTACTATAATTAATGAATTAGAAAAATAAAAAAATATATAAAAACAAATTATAATTATATATGCTTAAATATAGAAATCATTAAATGTGTTAAGGAGATAAAATTCCTGGGAGTGATACTAGATAATAAAATGAGTTTGAAGCCTCACATCAGACTCAGAAAATAATAAGCAAAAATATCTCAATCACAAATAAAATTAAGCAGGTCTTGGATAACAAATGACTTTATATTCTTTATTGCTCACTAATATTACCTTAAAGTACTGTATAGAGGTCTGGGGCAACAATTATAAAAATACACTTTACTTGCTATTAATATTAGAAAAAAGGGCAGTCCGTGTTTTACATAAAGTCGGTTTTCTGGCTCATACAAGCTCTGTTTATACCATTCAAGGTACTAACACTCCAGGACCTGGTTAATATTAGACCATGTTTAAATTTAGCAGGAGATTATTACCATACCGTCTACAAAACCTTTTCAGCCAGAGAGATGGTTTAATTTAAAAGATGAACACAGTTTTTAAAATGAGAGATGGTTTAATTTAAAAGATGAACACAGTTTTTAAAATGCACTGGGTGAGAAACACCAGGAAAAGTTTTTGTGTCTGTGGGTCAAACTGTGGAACAGAATGGACGAAAAACACAGGCGGTCTCCAGAAATCCAAATATTTAAATCAATATATAAAGAAATGGCATTTAAACAGTTCAGAAATGGTCTGGAATGAAGTTTTATATAGACTGAATATCATTATTGTTAAAACTGCTGCTATTCCCATTGTTATTATTGTTATTATTATTATTACTACTTCATAATTCCATCATTTTAACTGAATATTGTAAGCGTATAGATTATGTAACATAAGGATAAAAACATATTCTAGAAGGAGATATTGATCGTATCGACTGAACGTTGCTGCTGTTTCCATGAGATTATCTAGTGGCTGGTAGTGGTTGTGATAAAGTTAAAATAAGATTGTCGTAATTTACTGGGGTGGGATTATAAAAGCTTATACTTCCTTTTAAACTTTTTAGTGTTTTCTCTTTTCTTGTATTTTATTGTTTTTATATTTGTCATTATGGTTAAGAAACTTTTTTTCTAATCTAAATCTAATCGGATGGATGGATGGACGGACGGTAGGACGGATAGATGGACGGATAGAGGGACCTAATAAGTTGACAAGTAGAGGAAATTCTAGCACACAATTGGAGCTCTAACTGGTTATTAATAATAAACAACACTTACTAAGACATTTTATCCGAGCTCTCACCAGCAGTAGAAACTGGGCTTAAAGGTGCAGTGTGTAACAAAATCAAAGGTCAATAACAGAATTTTTTTTTTACATCATTAAAAATGAAGGTTCTATTGTATCTACTGACTTTACAAAAATAAATTGTTTTTATTTTATTAGAATTAAGCATTTATATCTTCTTTCTGTGGGTCCACACATGACAGCTGCCATATTTGTGTCATCATTTTTACAATGGTGTCTCTGAGTGGACAAACGACTCTGTGTGTGAAGCGAGAACCTTCTAAGTTTTAAAACTTCAGTACCAGCTTTGTTTGATAGGAGCTAGGACACTGTTTAGGTTAAGTAACACCTTAAGGACCATAGAAGAAGACAGTACACATGTTGTAGTTACCTGTTGCCACTCGATCCACTCACACATGAAAACCTGTTTGTCTGGAAGAATTTTGGCCTCTGACAGCCACCGTTTATTTACAACTGTGCCTGATATTTGAAGTAATCTTTACCACTAGATAGATGTCAGTACTTTTTAACCATCTACTCTTGTCCTTTCATTTCCCCGCCTGTTGCTCATCTTTTTGTCTGTGCTGAGGAACAGCGTGTTTGCTCTGTTAACAGACTCTTTCTATAAATAATGGCGTAGTGCTTATACAGAAATTCACTAAAATTTAATTTTGATCTGACTTGGAAATCATTCATCACCCAGTCCTACGCTGGATGCTCCAGGACAGTTTCAGGACCAAGATCGAATCAAGTTAGTTTTATCATTTTAAGGTTCACACACTTCTCCAGTCATTCTTCCTGCATAAGAAAATATATTAGATTTAAGATTAATTATTGTCTAATTCAAATGAAAATAATTACTAGATGTTGGGAGATTTTTAACTTTAAATTGTGAGTTAGGTACAGAAAGTAAAACAATCATTCAGAACGTGAATAATCAGATCAGACAGGTCTGGTGCAGGCTTCTGATTGGTCCAGCCTCGGGAAGCTTGTTCCGTTTATCTGATGATCTTTTATGACCTTAAAAAAATTAAGTCCCGCACAGAGTCGCACACAACAACTAGACCTCATGCTTATTTAGGCTTTGCGTATAACGAGTGCATGAAAGTCATTAATAGACACAAATATTTTACATATTTTTTCTTGGTTAATATTCTGATCATGAAATTGACCCACTGGTTTATTGTACTAACTGCTATCCATAGCGCCTGTACATCTGCTCTCGTACTGAAATGTATGGTGTTTAGGTCTCTGCTGACTTATTGGTAATGTAAAGGTGACATAAGCAGCTTTTTCTGTGGTTTGGCTTCACCGCTGTCATGTTGGTTGACTTCCTTCTGAGTCCCATCAGCTTTAGGTGATTTGGGAGCAGATGTCAAACTCTGCTCAGAACTGGTGGCCAGGACGTTAGTGAGAGCCTGTCAGCTCTTATCACTGTCATGTCAGGCATAGCTTTTTTTTTTAATCTCCAGGGTAGATCTCCATCATGCTTTAACACCACCCAGCTTCACGAAACATTTCCACTCTGCATCCAGCTGCACAAAACATAACAAGTTATGTAAAATAGTTCCTCTGAGCCTTTTGAGCTGCTGTCAAATCACGTTTTTTTAGTTGCACTCAACTTACAAGCTTATTCTGTGCAGATTTAGCACTTTAAGCAGATTCCACCAAACGCACATTTAAATGGTGTGATGTATGAAAGTAGCCCGCTGCGGCTGCATACAGCCCATGTTCCAACTGGGTCTGGGTCATTTTATACCTGAAGTCAAGTTATTTTCCAAACAAGGTTTGAAACCAGGCCATAAAAATGTATCGTAGATAATTAAATGAGATTAGCTCCAGTTATATGAAAGCTCATCTTCATCACCACCTTATAGATACACTACATAGCTTTATATCCACTAAATTCTGTCTTTCTGACGTGTTTTGATGGTACACTGACATTCAGTTGGTGCATTCCTGCTGTCTGCGTTGACCTGCAGCATCTTGATGCTGAGAAACTGCATTTCACGACCTTTTCCTTCCAGCCGGGGCATCATGTGACAGCTGTGTTTTGCTTGTGTCTGCCAGCAACTGGATATCAAGAACATGCACAATGGTTGATTCATCAAAGAAAACCAAGAGGACATAATTGGAGGAAGAGAGGTAAAAAGAACAAGACAGAATGCAAGACGCCTTCGTTAGGGGGCAACAAGGTGCAAAAGTCTTTCAAAGTTCAGTTGAAGTTCAAGAAAAAAATTTAGAAAAATTTCATCTTTAGTCTCAATAAAGACGTTGATTAATGGCACTTCTGCACTTTGATTTAAATTCTTTCTTTCTGGAAAAAGTGCCAAGTAGCTGAAAGTTACTTTGATTAAACGTATCTAGGTACGGTGAACAGTGAGGGTCATTATTCTGAGCCACAACTTTGGGGCCGATGACAATTTATTTCCCTACAAAACTCCAACTCTGGAAGTAATCAGGAAATTGTAATAATTTGATAGATTTACATGAACTTCTGGAATATGATGTTCTAAAAATCAGTGTCTACATTTAACATTCGGTTTTTAGATTTGTACCGTTACACGCTCCCGGTAAAAATTGCCACATCACGGAGGTCAAAACAAAACCGTGATGCAGCCGTGACGTGCCGCACACGCACCCGGTATAACGTAGGGTTAGTCTCAGCTTCAGGTAGGCTTGGGGGTCAGTCTCATCCACTGAGGGAGCTTCTTTTTGTTGTTTTTTTTCTTGCAGACTCTCCTGTGTTTCATACCAAAGCACTATCATGTGGTGTGTAACTGCTTTGAAGCTGCTGCCAGGGCTTGGTTTGTCTAGAAGCCATATCATATTCTTGCTAGTTCTTCTCTCTTTGTATCCATGGACCTAAATTCCAACTAAACGATTGACTCGGTCTCTAAAATCATATCCCAGGCCATTTCTGCTTCTCATAAATAAATGCTAAACATAACTGTCCGCTGCAATGAAAAGTAAAAAAATAAATGTTAATTTGTTTTTAGCATTTTATACATCTTTTTATCAACAGTTTAAAACAAGCAGATCAGTGCTTCTACCAGTTAGGTCCATCTTTTTTCTTTCTTTTACCTCACTTTTTATTTATATACTTTAAGAAAGCTCAAACTTACCACACAGTAGGAGGTAAAGGCGGAAGGAGAGCAGCCCAAACAAGTCTGCTCCCAGCGCAGCGCAGAAGTCCATGTGATGTTCCTAGAGTTTAAATTACTCTGCCAGCTTTCCTCTTTCCTCTCACAAGCCTTAGCGGTGATACATGACAAGCCTTAGCTCCTCAGGTGTATTTCTGTTTACATGAGTAACATATTTTATTTCTCCATCACAGCTTTCCAGCAGGCCAGCTCTCATGTTGAGTACATTATAGTAATTTGAGTGTATTTGCTCAAATCTGCCAGGTGAAAATTTTGTTATATTTCCTCCAATTCTTGGCCATGTTTAGGTGTGCAATGCATGTAAACAATGTGGATTTTAATGTGATGGCAGACCAGCATTTTCATCCATTAGTAGGCTAAAACGGTCCCAACTGGATAAATGTCAGATATAATTATGATTATTACTTGAGCCATGTTTTTTTCCTATTGTCTCATTTGGTTGGTGGCCGTGGGCAGAAAACACCATCTGGATCTTTGGCCTTGTCCCACAGTCTGACACGCAGAGTATAACAAAACACACCCGTTACTGCAGACTGCAGTTAAACAGGAGTGTATATGAGTCGACAGATTTCAGCTTATTTTGTGCTTCATTACGTCCTGCACCTCCAACTTTTTTAAATGAAATGATGCTGCTGTTTAAATACGGCAGTCACTTCCTCCATTTCTGGTCTAATCTCGTAGAAATATCATCTGGAATCATTACCAGCAGAATTCTGCTCATCCTACAACAATGAAAAGTGTTTTCAATTTGTCAACAGAATGCATCATGTTGCTGATTGGCAGTAAATTATCTCCACAGCGGTGTGCTGCAGCCCCACTTCTTCCTCCTCCAGTCCAGTGCTTTTTGTCTGTTGGCTGCAGATTGAAACTGTCTAACCTGCAAACTGATTGCAGCTCCTTTTTATTCTGCACTTCATGGCCCATGACAAACGCTTGTTCAGCCTTTCAGAGGCTCGCTGTAAATGTCATTTCATCGGCGTTAACAGACACCGTTGCTCATTTCCAGGTTTAGAATCGGCGTGTGTCTCGTGATGGTTCTGTAAATCTAGTAACACCAGTGTAGTTGTGTCAAGATTATTTACTTGTGATTCTTCTGTACAGTAGTTTACTTGTGTTCCTACGGCAGTGCCAACATTCAAAACCATTTTTTCCCCTAAATTATTCAGTCTGCTGTGGTCACACTCCTGCAATTATATTTATATGCTGATTGTAATTTTGGATGATTCTGGTGTCAAACTTCAGGCATGTTGTAGCCTTTTTTTTTATATAAATGCAGATGTAAGAAGATAAGTTTATACCTGTCATTATTAAGGTAAAAAAAACAACGTGGTACATTTTCTGAAAGAGGAAGAGCTGCACAGTGTAGGTCTGTTTCTACAGGCATGTCAGACCCAATTTATAATACCAGCTGATGTTGAATTATACCTGGTTGGAAAGCCTGATGGGTCACCTTTACAATGAGGTATAACTTGTAAAGATGGTGCTGCTGTGGACGGAGCAACACAGCTACACATGTGGGAAGCTGTAGCTACACATGTAGCTTAACATCACCAAGTCTGAATGAATAACGGACACAAAGCAAAGCGTGTTTAATGTCTTGAAAAGAGTTAAATAAATTTCTCTAAAAATTATGCAAAACCTACCTGGTGAGTTTTAAACATCTTTTACTGTTAGGTTGAAAAGAAAGGACTTTGTGTATGACCTGATCTTTAACTGTTAACTGATCTTTTGTGTCCTCAGTGAGAAATTAAGTAAGATTAAAGTAGATCACAGACACAAATATGGTTGTACAAGTCAGATTTTATTTAATGTGCTTTACAAGGATATAAATAATGGCCAAAATTACAAAAATCAGTGTGCTGGAAGCCCAAGCCTATGTACATTAGTTGATCAGCAGTGATGTCACAAAATAATCCATGTTATCACTCAAAATACAACCTCCACAACCTAGCACGTCTTATTTTTATGTTTTTAAATGTCCAACGTTTATTCTTCTGGTACCGTGTTTCCAGTGCCATTTACTGCAAATGCTTTATTCTTTTCTCTTTACATGTATGAACAATGAGTTGGCAAAATATCTATATACATTTTATAACTGGATAATGTCTCATCCAAATAATACAGTAATACTGAGTTGTTTTTTTTAAAATAGTACATCTGCAAGTTAAGAGTAGAGCCCCATGAGAAATGGAGGTTGACCTGACCTAGGAGTTAGCAAGCAACCTGCAACATTCACTCTCTGTACAAAGTATGGACATCTAGTTCCAGATATTTACTGATTTTCTTTTTTTTTTTTAAGGATTGCCATCATTCTTAGGCCCAAGGTTTTCATCTCAGCATATCATAGAAAAATAATGTAACATTAAGACAACAGTAGACAAGAATTGCACAAGAATAATCATCATGGTAATATAGTACTCTCATATTAAACATTAAAATGTCGGGCAATACGAACACTTTTTTTAACACTAGATGCAGTTTTGTTCATCATTCATTACGACACCTGTTGCATCTTGAGTGTGTCATTGCAGCAAGTCCAGTCAGATTTACACGCCTGTGCATATGTATTATTTTCTGACGTTAAAGAAAATAAAGAGCCAATACTGTAACATGCCCAATGGCGCTTTAGCCAAGCCCATTGTCTTATCAACAGGTGCCCTGTAACCTCAATCATAGCCTCCGTGGAGATGCTGACCGCACAAAGTTCAAACCTCCCAGGTGGGGGTGCATAAAACGGATCCGGGTGTAGTGGGAGAGAGCTGAGGCTGCTTTCAAATTAGTGTACATTCATAGCAGACGGCCATCTGTCAGGCTGCAGTCCTGTTTGTGTGTGTGCGTGTGTGTTATATTGGTCCGATGATTACTGTGTCAAGCATCATGTGGATGAATGTAAATTTTTTGTAGTCAACCTTAAACACTGGAGTAGCATCCATGTTTGTAGTCCTTTTTGCATTGTGTGTGTGACAAGGTCCATGTTTAGGGCTGGCTACATTCTTTGCATTCCACAGTAATAGACATGAGCGTCCGGCATTGCCCTGCAAATGAGATGACATCACTTATCGAGAGAGTCCTCACACCCCGCCTCTCCACCGGCCCCCCTGCTCAGCAAAATCCAACATGGCCACCATGCTTCTCACAAGCCACATGCTTAAACCTTTTACATACCAGTTGTTTTTTTTTTTCCACCCAGATGAAATTAGGTTTACGGGCAGGAAAAATCCACGTTATCAAGAGAAACTCTGAACAAACACACAAATGTGGTTGAAAAAGGTACTAGAAAAAAAAATCAAAAAGTCATCTATGTCTTCCTGTGTTACAGGTCAAGTTGACTCAAGTTTCTAAGTAGCTTCAAAGATGAATTTGATATAAAGAATCAAAAAGTTGAAATACATTCTTGTAACCTGCTGGATGAACCAGTTTGAGTCGGTTCCTCGGTGCTACATCACCTCTCCTCTTTATTAAAAAATCTTTAAAAAGTCCTCCAGTTACATCCCTTCGTCATTGTCAGCTCCCTCAAAACACAGTTAAAACACTGTTCAACTCCACCTAATCTCACTCAAGTTGTCAGGGGCAGTTGGAGAGAGGGGCTGAGAAGCGAGGGATGGAGGAAAAAAAGGAGAGAGAGGGACGAAGCCAAACGCAGAACGACAAACTGGTTGATTAACAAGCAGGAGGTGGAAAAACCGAGCTGACCATTCCCCCGACAGGAGGAGACAGATGTGCACCACAGCCCGGGGTTCAGAGGTCATGCGCTGGCCTTGCAGGCAGGAGGACGAGGCCCGGGCCAGAGAGGGGGAGAGCAGAAAGAAAAAAGAGACAACGCAGTGCCAATCATCATCATGCAGTGGACAGGCTCGGCTAACGGAGGGGGGAGGGAAGGGGGGCAGGGCGAGATGTATTGTATTTTTGTTTTTCAGCCGGTGAGGTGACGCGGCGGCGTGCGTCGCTCGTGCCCAACTCCGGGGCGGGGGCCCCGATACAGGGCAACCTCTGAAAGGCACACACACACAGGAGTGGACAAGGCGGGTGTATGTTAGAAAATAGTGGTCTCGTACTTGGTGTTGACTCCTCTCTTGGCCTCCTGACCTGGCTCCACAATCCACGGCACGTTGGCGTGGCCCTTCTGGTCCATGGACGGCTGCTCCATCTGGGACACAAAAGAAGAGAACAAAGAAAATCCAGGAGGGAAATTGTTGAGTTTTATTTTTTTGATTGATATTTTAAAGCAGAGAAGAGGAAGTGGGACAAAAAGTTAATTTCCTGTCTGCAGGTTGTCAGCTGGTTCAGGGGGAAAGTAGAGCGAAGATGTACAACCAAATGCATTTTAATAGGACTTCAGAAAAAGCAAAAAAGGTCTACGTCAACGTGTCTTGCTGGAGCAAATGGGGTTAATCTGAGCATTCTGCAGACCACTAATAGAGTTATGATTTTCTTATCTTTCCTCAACACACAGCTGCAGGATAAATACTGAAAGTAACTGTAGAATAAATCCAGTTCTCCCTCCTCTCCTGCACTCAGAAAGCCACAGCAAGACTTCATAATCCTATTTTTCAGGTTATAGGATTAGGGATAAATTGACACGCTTTTGATCTTAGAGAACCATCATGCTCGGTGAAGAAGGTGACCAGAGCATCAAAGGGATCAACCACACCAGGAGCCTCCTGAATGAGCCATCTCTGCTTTCACATACTTTCATTTAGATTTTCCTGCTGGAGGGTAAAAGAATGAGACCCTTGAAGTGAGAGATTCTGCAAACCTTTAACACATTTTAATACATTTTTAAAACGTACTATATCGCTGTGGTATGCTAATGTTCATCTTCTTTTGATGTCCTGTTTGACTCGTAGAAAGAAGACGATGTGAACACCGGAACCACTGGAGGGTATCCCAGCAGCTACCAGGTGAGAGGAAAGGTACACCCTGGACCGGTCACCAGTCCATTATAGGGCCAACATAAAGGACAAACAACCAGTCATGCTCATACTCACTCCTAGGGAGAATTTACAGACACCAGTTAACCCAGCGAGCCTGTTTCTGGACTGTGGCAAGAAGCCGGACTACCAGGAGAGCCCATGCACACACAGAACATGCAAACTTCACACAGAACCTGGTTTTAAGCACCGTGGCACCCTGCAGCCCAGATCTATAAAAAATAAAATAAAAATTTGAGAGAAAATAAACCTTAGAAGAGCACCAAGACTACCTCTACAAAACCTGGTTTTACCCTTTTCAGGAATTTTTGACCCACAAAATTAATGACGTAATTAAGTAATACTATGCTGTTAACAGCCCAAAAACACATTTTAGGGAGCACAGTTCCTTTAATGAGTGATGACTGATAGTTAAACTGGGCAAAAAACCAACAGCTTTTTTCAACCCTTTCCTATTTTTCTCTCAAATTCTTATTTTTGTTTGATATTCCAGCAGTTTAGCTTTATTTGATGGGAACATGAAAACTGACTACTCAGATTAGGATCTGCATACTAACACACACTCATAGCTGCTCTATTTGTAGATGCAGGCAGTAACTGAAGAGTGGGAAAAAAAAAACGCACACTCACTGCAAACAGCACAAGAACGCAGACTCAGCTGAAAGAATTAAACCACTTCTAGGTGACGGGTTGTGATGGAGTTCAATGAAAAAAGAAGGAACAGAAGACCTGTGACTGAGCTTTGTGTGGAAGATGGAGGATTCGAGGAGGGTGGAGAGGAGGCCGGTGTGGGGTATAAATGTGGCCCAGTGACCAGCGGCTGGAAGGACACATGATAACCTATAAGGGCAAAGGCCATACTGGTCAAAGTGGGCCAGCTCGGCAAAGACGAAAAGAAAACCACAGCAATGACACAGCAGCTGCACGGCAACAGGGAAAGATAACAACACTCCAAAACCAAAGCAAAAAACCATGGCAACAAATTCATCACCTTGGCAACTGTGTTGGACAGCAGCATTACTGCAGTTCAGCCAAACACAAGCTGGAAAAAGCAATGTTACGCCACATTAATATAGCAACTCCTGCATGGCAACAACACTCCCGATATAGGACAAGCAAGATAAATGAAAAGCATCTTTACAAGAGAACTCATTTCATTTGTTTTAGGAAACTTTACATTCATCCAGTTAGTTGTGTCTGGAATGATTTGGCCTTCAACTAAAGTTGCTGTTATGTTTTCAAACTCATATCCCAGTTTTATACCAGTCCTGATCAAAGTCATATCAGATGGACTCAAAGTTATTCTGAGGGAGATTTAGAGACACAAAACATAAAGACACATTTCCATCCAACAGTAAGGAGGAACGGAAACAAAGCAACCGCCTTTTTACAGTAAAGCACAGGGAGGTGCTGCAGGATGGAGATTATGGCTGGTGGATGGCAGGAATATTAAGTGAATCCTGCAGTATCTTTACCCTGCTGCACACCACAACCCATTAACTAAACCACACACAAACACAGGGGAGGGGAGAATCAGTTAATGGCAAATGTAACGGTTGCCGACTCAGCAGATTGTATGTACACATGCCATCATCCATCATCTCTGTAGGTTCTCTCCTTTTCAGTATTTTGCTTTTTATCACATCTCACATCTCTCAAGCTTTAAAGATTGAGAAACTAGTGCTCTCCGCCATCCTCTCTATCTACATCTACACTGAGCTGAATTCAGCTGTAACATGATACCGGACAGCCGCTGTNCTGAGCTGAATTCAGCTCATAGCCGCTGTAACATGATACCGGACAGCCGCTGTTTGCAGGCGGACCTACTGTGACTATTTTAAAGCTTTGTCAGGGTTAATGGAGTGTTGACAAGATCACTGACAGACTTTGTGACGCTGTGGCTGTACAGGCATTCACCTATACATGCATGTGGAACACAAGTGCCACAAGCTAAGGCTGGCTTTAATCAGCATTTAAGATGGAGGACTTTTCACCACCAGTATTTTCGTGGAGGTTGTGTGTACTGACAAAGTGAGATGTGTGATGACAACCTCACAAAAAGAGCTACTGACACCAGAAAATGCATCGCTAGCCTCTGTCATGAAGCATTTAGCTGGTTTGACAGCTGTTAGGGGTTTTTGTTTTGAGTACAGATGCAAAGCTGGTAGACATTTGTTAAACAGAGCAACTGTTTAGGATTTATTTAAGTGCATTACTTGTTCATAGAATTGAATCTGGGCTGACATCGAATAGTCTGTAAGCCTGATACCAGATTTGTTCAGAAACAACAGAAAGAAAGGGGTGACAAAACATCCAAAGCTCAAAAAAGAAGCATTTTTTTGGAAGTAATTTCAAATTCCTACTTGCAATACTTTAAAAAATGTGAGCGCTATCAATCCATAGTTCCCGGATTTCCTTGTATGGTCATATTTTCCACACAGTGTGCAGCCAGGAGACATAAAGCATGGAATCCGTAGCAAGTCTTTTCACAAGGTTTCATTTTTCCATAAGGACCTTGTGATCCATCATTACATGTCAGAACATGTATGTTTTTTCTTCTTTAAGACATTTAAAAAAAAAGAAAAATGTAATTTCGGTTTGTGAGTTAAACTTGACACAAAAAGAGAAAGTTGTGTTTTGCTAATTACTTCTCCCTTTTAATAATTCCAAATGGTGTTGTGTTTAATTATTATTATTACTTTTCAGAGAAATAATCAACCAAACACATATTTCCTTACTCTTAGTACCATGTTTAGTCCAGGTCCTCTATAGATCTGCTATCGTGGATCAGTGGATGAGGTTTGTTTTTCCTGGCCAACACGGTCACAAACTATTTGGATTCATTTGATCTACTTCACAGATGACAGTTTTATGAACAAGGCCCAGTATGACCTTGTCTTTGTGTGTACGCTGAAGCTAAAAATCAGGGCGGTAGCGACACTCAAAGGGCTTAAAGTCTGAACCTCAGAGGGTAAGTGAAATTGATTAAAACATCTGTGGTGTGATGGCATTCAGGATTATGGTAGATTAGGGAGTATACAGAAAGAGTTGCAGGAGCTTTCAGAACAGTAACACGAGAAGACTTTAGCTAATCTTCTTATTTATGCTTCCCTTCGGAAAATTCTCTCCTTTATTTTGAAACAATTCTACTTGTAATTAAGACAGGTACAAAGCTAAACTTAAGCTATCAAAGATTAGCAATCAAATAACTAGAAATGATGTCAGGTCCACTTAAATAAGAAAAAACTTATAAAGTCTGTGATGCTATGAGTCAAAAACATGATAGTTTTTGGTGTTTTTTTCCAAATCATCTTACAGACGTACTCTCACACACCTACAGTAAACACCCCTCTCTGGAGCACTTTGCAAACAGACCTCATCAATCAGAAGGCTGTGTTAGAGACTGCAGGGACGGCACATCAAATATCCACACACACCTTTGTCTGGTGGGCCAAGACACACACACACACACACACACAACACAACCGTACAAGATAATGCTCAAGTTAAATGTGAGTAAAATGAGCAGGGTTAAAGTCGGAGGTGGAAATAAAGGTTAGCGGGTGCTTGTTAGGATAAATCAGAAGCTAATATTAAAAAAAGTTAAAATAAAATCATTCGTGAAAATCCATCCCAAATGTGTGAGTCTGGTTAAAAAGCACTGAATCTGTTTTTATTTTAAATTCCCTGGAGGATCCAGATAATAATGTAAAAAAAAATCTATTTAAGTCCAGATCATCGGTTCTAGATGGATTTCCTCATCAGCACCGCTGTCACATCGATGCTCACCGATTTACGGATGTTGACGCGAGGTTTGGGAACAGGTTTTCCAGGCTTGCTGTCGAAGCTTTCTGGAAGCGTGGACGAGCCGTGACCACTCTTCCTGGCCTGCAGAGCCAGCTGGTAGGCCACCTCGAAGGCCTGGCCGAGCGTCAGGATGATCTCATAGGCGAGGTTCTGGAAAAGGCGACAAAATCACGCAGCCGTCAGAACACAAAGAGAAATTAAAGCCTGTAAATCTGGCTGTAAAGAGTCAGAGTGACGGGACTCACCACATCGAAAGCAGTGAAGACGTGGCAGTAGTGGTGGCTGGATTTGAGGTCTTTGGTAATGTAGGCAAACGTAGACAGATCTTCTGGATCCTGAGCCGCACACGAGATGTTGCGGATCTCATGTTCAGCTATAATGTTCTACAGAGAGAAACAGAAAGAGGTTAGATTTCTCCTGAAAGCCTTTTCCTGCTAAAACAAACCTTATTCATCATTGATCTGAGAACTGAAACAGCACTCCGTTTGTTTGAGGGTGTTCTGGAGCTACAGAGCTGGAATTTGTCCTCTGGTTATGTCACTAATTTGTGTTAATTTTGTGGTAATTAAAATACATCTCAGAGCAGCGGATAATAAAACTTAAAAGCCTAAAAAGAAAGATTCACATTAGAAAAACATCATGTTTGAGTTGGAAGTTACTTTGTGCTGAGCTCAGAAAATTTAACGCACTTTCCATTTAGCTTCAAAAGAAGAATAAAAAGTGGCACCGTTATACAAGCAGGAAGTTACCGAGTAAAAAACAACAGAGATGATTTCAGCTGAGTTACGTAACATGGAAAGGGTGAAATGTCACTTTAGTCATATTGTTTTTTTACCAGCTGATTCTATAAAAAAAAACAACCTACTGGTTGTTTGGTAGGTGAGAAATCTACTGATTCAGTCATTCGTTTTATTTCCACCCATCAGCGCTTTAGTTACAGGAAGATTTAGATGCTTCTGTCAGACCTATGATTGTCTGACCCACACACAGCCTCTCCTATGATGTCATAATGTACCCAAATACACTTAAGCTCACAGGTGAACTTTTCTCCACTTTCTATAAACTTTCGAGCGCACTTTTTATTGTTTAGGTACTTATTTGGTACCGTGCTGCGCTCTGCACAGGTTTCCTGTTTCAGAATAGATTGTAAGATTCTTTTACTGGTTTTTAAGGGCCTGAATGATTTTGGTCCTGAGCATTTATCTAAACTGCTTTTACAATCTACATTCTAATCGACTAAAATCCACAGGGAGGAGCTTTTTGGACAGCAACTAAAATCCTACCATCTTTAACCTGGCTTTTATTCATATTTTAATTTAGCGTTTAAAGTATTTTAATTAGTATTTTATTCTAATTCTAGTTGTGTTTTTAGTGGTTCCTCAGTTCAGTTTTAAACTGTGGACTTTCTTTGTATTTTGGCAAATAAACAAAGACATAAATTTTAACTTCATTTCATTACTACAGTGTGGAAAACCTGACAAAACGGTTAAATCTGATAAATAGATTTCTCACTTTTGTATTTCTATCCAGCTCCGTGTGGTAGCTGTCCATTTATTGACGTCTTGGTGTTAAATAAATGGTGTAAACCCTTTACTTCTGGCTGAAAATGCTGAAATCCCAGTGGACTTCTATCACTGGTCACTCAGCTGTTTTCTAAACGTCTGCCCGGCTGGCTTTTCCAGCTCATCTCTTCCAGGCTGTTAATTGTCTGTTTGTGCTGCGTCCACTGCACAGAAAGCAGGTCTCAACACCGGGACGCAGTCCAGACCTCACACCTCTGAATGCCATGTGCAGCGACCTTTCAAGTGTTATTTACTGGAGCTGACTGTCACCTTATTTGTGGCGTCGATGAACTTCACTCCTTTGTAGGACACGGAGAGCACGATGGTCGGTACTTTCTTCATCTGTTCCGTTGACTTCTTGGAGGGCGCAGACAACAAAGCGTAGAGACAAGAAGAGAGAAAAAGAAGGCACCGATGACTTTTGAACTTTAAACTTTTTAGACTTTGTTGGTCGAGATTTAGCTTCTTCAATCAGGAAAATCTAGATCAGTCCAGATGAGACTTCTTCCTCCATCATCAAATCCAGTTCTCTGCTGAAGTCCTCGTTGTGCACCTCGTGAAAAACAACTGAAGTGTTATTTGGAAGCAACATTTCTGATCCCAACTAGCAACAGAAATGCAAATTAAATAAATCTATTACCTCTGAAGCTAAATCAGAGTATTTCCTTCCTCATTACTTTTAATTACATACCTATATTGACGACATTATGCAGCGTAGAGCTGAGAATTTACTGTGATTACCCTCCCTGCTGTCATCCTACCTGCCAAAAGGTTTAATATATTCAGGCCTGTGAGCCGAGTCCCTTTCCCCCGTTCTCTGCATCACTCTTTCATTGCTTGTCTCCTCCTCTCATCTACATTTCTATCCCAGTCCATCCTTCTTTCTCCTCCCTTCAGGAATCCACTGCCTGCTGTCTTTTCTGTTTGTTTTTCTTTGTTCTGTTTTCTCTCTCCGTGCTGCAGCAGCTCGACCGAGTCGGGATCAGATAGTGCTAAACACCTGACAGTAGCAGCTGTACTTGACTTCGCTGGCTAGTTTGTGAGGCTGGATTTTCAACATGCGCATCTACCTTTGCTGTCAGGGGATGGACGGATGAAAGACAGTAAGCCGGGATCAGGGGTGAGGGTAATAAAAGAAGGTACATGAGCAATGTTTCTGGGTCATTTGATGCGAATCTCATTGTAGTCCTGGTGTGTCAAAAGAAGATGAAGAGAAGAGCAAAACATGCCCCCTGAAGTACCAACAAATATGGAGACAGGAGAAAGATGAGAGAGGAACGGGAAGCTTTGCTCATGAATTTTAGAATTTATCTTCACATTGCAGCAGCTTAGAAAGAGAGAGAGATGAACCGAGGACCAGAAGACAGAGGGGGTGAGAGTTACTGGTAAATGTGGAAAGAAAAATCAGGAATAAAAGACAGGACATACAGCAGCAGTGATTAAGAAAAAGGTGCAGCACGTAAACATGTAGAGTAAAAGAAAAGGTGATTAGGAGTAAAGGGAGGATTGTGGGGTGTCAGCCTGTCCAGGAAAGAATAAAATGCATAAATAAATCTGAACTTAAACCCTAAACGACAACATTTATTTACTGATTTGGATCAATACGTCCGGTTTTACTTCTATGAGGTCTGACAAAGGCTGAAACGTGTCTGACATTTATGTTTTACCATCAGTCATGACTGTTGCTGTCATGGGGGGATCAATGAAATCAGCTGTCACACACTTACTTTTGAGCCCACTCAATCATCTCGTTATCTCAAGAAAACAAAAACTTTGATTCACGAGAAAGTGGTTCTCGTTTTCTTGAGATGAAGATTAAAAAAGAATAATAATGGCCGCTCTGGGCTTCTGTAGTTCCCCTCTAACGGGCAAGCATTAGGGAGCATTAGTGGAAAGATTTATTCCAACATGGTTCTTGTATCAGAGTGATCCTTACCCTCATCTTGGCACAGGCATCTTGTGTGGACTCTGTCCCTCTCAGTTCCTTCACCAGCATGGAGCCCAGGTACTGTTGGAAAGATGCAAATAGAGGTTCTGTAAATATTCTGGCATGATAACCAGGAAGCCAACAAATACTAGTTAACCTTTAACGCTTTGAAGAGGTGCATATCATATTCTATACAAACTACATACATACAGACCTATGGCATCAACATATTATTATTATTATTATTATTATTAATTCTGCCATATCACATTGTAATAAACAGAACATATATGTAAATTATTTTCCCTTTTTCCATTTTTCTTAGATTTTATTAAAAGGGTCAAATAGTCTTTAGATTTCCTAAATTTGAATTTCYGAATATTTCTTGGATCAGGCATTAAAGGGTTAAAACYTGAGGTCCCCCATATGGGAGACTTTTAGAACCGATGGCAACAAACTAAAACCTCTTTATTTTTGTCCTGCTTCACTTTATCAAAAATCAAATAAAAAAAAAAAAGAAGTCAAACTTTATTTCTAAAACGGTTTTTATGCAAAACGCAACACAAAGTCCTTTAAATAATAAAACTATTATTCCATTAATCATATCTTCACACACCAAAGTATATAACAATTTAAAAACACACACCGGATTCT
>CM047997.1:22932019-22954090 GCA_026261665.1 Melanotaenia duboulayi
CTTTTGTTTTCTAAACTATCAGAAAAGACAGCATGAATCCTGCCCTATGAATATACACAGAAACAGGAAGAAAATAAATATTCCCTGTGGTAGTGACAGGAAATAGACGTGTTTGCACAATACAAATGATAAATTGTGATCAGCACTACTCAGCAAAACAAACTGAAACAAATGCTTTGGATAGTTACTGTCAGGTCTAAGTTTCTATTCCTTTAGGTGCTCCTGATGATTCTTTGTTTTCCAGTAGAGGCCGTAAAATGTTTTCTGTTAAGTTTATTTACAGGTGTAGTAGCTGCTTGTCTGGTTTTTCTGTTCAGGTCTTTCATATCCTTTTTCTCTTCTCCGGTCAGTCCGAGCATTACCATGTAGCTCAGCAATATTTACATAAAGAATAGTACTCAGGTATCATAGGGAGCCTTGCATCTTTGCATCATAGCCGTGAAGCTGACCATCATTCTGCTGCCAATATGCTGGACAGGACAAAAAAAACTAAAACAATAATAAAAACAACAAATTGTTGGGAGTTTTAACTTCGTGAATTTCCCTGATTAATGTCTTAGGTCGACATCAAAACAAAGTGTGACCATAGAGATCATTTTATGTGTTTTTTCTAGGTTTGTCCTTCTCAGAATTGCATTTAACAGCTTATCTATTTGAAGTATCCACCTCAGGTGATCTAGTTCATAGCTACTCTATGTATCACAGCCAAACCAGTCTGGACATGTCTAGGATACTCAGCCATATTCCCTCTCAATCTTTCCGAGTGTTTAACCTGCTTCCAGTAAAGAATCATTTTACTCCTCAGAGGTACAAGGCCGTATCCCTGGTAACCAGGATGTACAACATCATTTATGTAACGGGCAAATTTACCAAAGTACTAACTAAAATCTGAGTTATCTGTTTAACTCTTACCTTTAGTGTGTATTGTTAGTGTTCTATATACAGCTGAATTGACTTAATAACAAGATACAGCTACTTAAAATCCTACTACTTTTACATCTTATAAACATATCTTAGGGGCTGGACTTACATAAGCTTCATAGTCACAGGACTGAAAGATGAGCTTCTCAGGGTGATGCTGCCAGTACTGCACAGGAGTGGAAGAAGTCGCCTCATTGGGTGGACGCAACGTTATTGGCTCACACCATTCGCCTGCCTGAAATGACAACCAACTGCACATCAGCACACAGCTGTGATCACACAAGTATACACGTCAGGGCTTGACATCAAGGCCAACATCACATGTTGACCTAAAAAATGCATGTAAGTTCATAATGTACTGGCTCTCCCAACAGATCCTAATCACTCCTTTAAAGGGACTTCCTTCAGGGAACATAAAAAAGAAAATTACATTCTGCTTCAACATGTTTTCATATTTGAGCACAGCTTAAAAGGTTTTTTTATTTATTTATTTTTTGTTTTTGCAGAACATGATGTTTTCACCCGGTCAGCTTTTACCTTTTTAAACAGCAGGATGACTTAAATCCAGTCTACATACTTCTCAAATGTCTGGGGATAACAAGCTTGTTTTTCTCTCATTCTTTTCTAAGTAAAACCAGATGATTTTTTTCCTGAGGTGGTATTTACACCATCTGTGTGTGAAACACTGTCCATGTCTAACCGCTTGTGTATGATGGAAAGATGGTGAAGGAATGTGGAGTTAAGATTTTCAGCTCCTGTGATAAGCCTTCAAAAACAGCCACTGGCTAACTCTATTAAGCCCCACTGGTTTAAAGCCATTAAATCTATTTTCCTCACCGCATTCTGCAGGGGGAGAGTAGGACGTAAATCCACACATAGAAAAGCTTATTGGAACACTACTTTAAGGACCAGAAGACGTCTTTAAAGAGACGTTGGGTGTAGTCAGACAGAAAAAAAGACAACATATAAGAGGTAACCCATCTCAGTCAACAGGGGTAATGACAGAAGAAAGATCCTTCCTCTTAGTTATTCTTCTATTCTTGCAAAGCTGACTCATCACTGCCAACTCAGACTGTTGTTTTTGGAAGTAGGGGAGATGCTCTGTGACGCACACAGACTTGGGATTCAGTGAGATAACATAAGTGTGTTGGTCTGTTCCCTAATCATACTAAACCAAGACACAGCTGTTAGATGTGTGCATAGAACAACGTGTCTGAACGTGCTGAATTTGAGTAGAGGGCTAAGACTGAAAATTGTTGGAAAGACAAAATGCTTAATGGGAAATGGGAAATATTTGTTTACTTCTAAAGCAATGGATTGAGTTTGATTGTCTTTAAAACATAACTATTAAAATATATCTTGCGAGTTATGGTTAGAATATTTAGGACCAAGCACCAGTGATGGGGCACTGACTACTGAAATGCAAATATTTATTATTATTAGGATTAAGTTTGACTTTTTTTTTCCTTGGTCACATCGGTGCAACCAAAGGAAAGAGCACACCCTGGTTAAAAAAAAAGAAAAAGAAAAAGACAAATAAATAAGTCAGAGAAGGGGGTGGGGCTTCGCCTCTGATTGGCTCTGATCTGCAGTTCTGTGTGCTGGTTTGACATTGCAACGGGCAGCCAGTAAAGATAAGAAAGTTACAGGCGAGTCTGACTGTCATGACTTTGAGGTACAATCATGGCATTAGTCTCCCCAGTTTCTGATAAGATGCTAAACCCTTTTCTCGGAAATGGCAGACAAAGTGAAAAAGGTGAAGCTGTGTGCTTTGGTTCAGTTTCCTTGGCTCATGTGCAATAAAATGGATAACATGATGCACTTTACAGTATATTCATTCATCAATTCATTTTCTAAACCTCTTATTCCTCTTAAGTCAGGGTCGTGGAGAAGCTGGAGCTTTTCCAGCAGGGTACACCCTGGACTGGTCGCCAGTCCACCACATGGTCAACATCCAGAGAGACACACACCTAACACTCACTCCTACAAAGAAGTGACCAATTAACCTAACACTATTGTTATTAAACTATGTTGTTGTTTTTTTTATTATTGTCCAAAGGAAGAGAAAAAAATGCAAAGAAATATTTTTTTGTTTATGTGAACATTAAGTTAGGAGACCATTTACTTAGTAATATTCCTCTCATGACTGAGGTTTGTATTCTGTGGTGATGAGAACTGATGCTGCATAAAAGTGGCTCATTGTTAGTTTTAATGGTAAATGGACTGTTTAAACTGCGCCTCTATTGGCGCTTATACAGCACTTCTACTGATATATACAAAGTGCTTTGCTCTAACACACTCATCGGGAAGGGTAATGGCCTCCCGATGCGTGTGTTACAGGATACATATTTGAAGTATTATATATTATATTTATTATTCCTCAACATGTCTGTCAGGTAGGTTTTTATTACCTTTTGAAAAAAAGGAATAAATCTGGTCAGGATTAGAAACTCCTTGTTTGTGTCACCTGACTCTGCTTATGCCTATCACCATTAATCACACTGTCCATTAAAGCATCCTTCTCTTGTCCTTCCTGTATTCATTCATCCCTCCATCTATCCCTCTCTTCCCGCCCTCACCATGCTGACTTGAGCCATCTGTCGCTCCAGCTTGGATCGCGGCACGTCCTCAAAGTAGTTGTCATTGCTACGCTGCCTGCGCCGGGCGTCTGCCTGCATGATGAGGTGCTGCACGTCTAGAGATCCGCCGGGGACCCCCGCCGTGTACGCTGCCTGGCCAACCGAAGGGCTGAGCTGGGGAGGAGTGTGGTTTCCCCCGGGTTCCTGGTAAATAAAGTGTTTTTGTCAGATTAGAAAGGTGGAAGGAATCAACAAAGGGTTCATTTATCATTTTATAAAGTGTTGCATGCATGACTTTAACATGATATAAAATCTGAATCAAATGATGAGAAATGGTCTGGCTTTCATTTGTTTGAGAGTTTGGATGATGAGCATATAGTCTCATTCAGAGGTGCATCGATCACAGCGGGCCTCAGCTGGCTTTACAGCACAAGCTGACATTAGACAGTGGCAGTAAGCAGAGGAAAGCCAGTCCTTGTGATCAGAATACAGGTCGAGGCTGTGAAAGATTTTGGCAATTCGTTGGGTGGTAATAGCACCAGAGGGCTGGATGTGTCTCACCAAGAGATGCTCTCCCTCTGTTAGACCACGTCATCATTGATTCAGATAGGTTTAGATGCTGCTTAGCATTGTTTCATACAATAAACAGTCTGCCCAGAGATATTCATTCACTTACCCTTAAGGAGATGGCCCGTGGTGGTTTTTGTGGCGTGTCGTCGTGTAACCGGTCCCCCAATGAGGCTAGGATCCGTTTTCTGTGCCCAATAAAACTGATCTTTAACACCTGAAAAAACAGAGACAAAACACAATAAGACTACAATGTCACATGTGCACCAAAACCTCATGGAGGACCTAGAGCCGTTAGCTCTGACAGGATCAAGAGGAAATGAAAACTACCAACCATTTGGGAGGGTCTGATGTTTCATTACTCTAATGGGAAGCTTCATATAATTTAAGTTTTAAACAGATATCTTACAAGAACAAGAATTACTGCAGAAAGTTAACATCATCATCAGGACAGAGAATAATGATGCTAATTATTGCTCAGCACTTCTGGGGAACTAATGAGAGTATAACCTGAGGACATGCATGCGTTTAATGTAATTATTGTTGAACTAATATAACTTGGATGACTACAAGCTGTTAGAGTAACAAAGGTCAGAGTAAACCATGCTCATCATGATCATAGAATCCGACATGCACCACGGATGAACTGAAATAGAGACAGACGTAGAAAACTTAGATCTAATTACAACTCTGTTTTTTTTCTGTCATTCAAATCATCTCCCGAGGCAGCAAACGACAGGAACGATAACACCACAAATCAAGTTTAAGGGGAAAAAAAAACAACAAATGGGAACCGGGACTGAAATTGTTGACTTGAAAAGAAAAAGAGACAACATGACATCATTAACTCTCAACACTGACCAGAAGCCTCATTTAAAGAATTAATGTTGACCTTGACTTTAACTTATGCAGAGCTCAAATCCTCTCTTTCAAATCAGCTTTGCCTTTCTTCACCAACAACTTCACTTAGTGGTGACGTGGCGAGGCCTCCAAAGTTTTCTAATCTATTCCTAATAAACCCACAGTGGCTACTGACACTAGCTACGTCCACATAGACGACCATTTCATCTATCCAATTGAAATCAATCTGATCGGAGATTCCTGTTTACATGAGTGTGAGATGGAGATCCGATCAGCTGTATCTACATGACGGACAGATTTAATACAATCGTAATGCTGCTAGTTGGGAAGAAGCGTTTTCTTTTTTTTTTCTTTAGAACTTTTTGATTGTTGAAAAGCTCAATAATCCTGAAGTCTTTCCGTTTCTAACAGAAGTATTGTATTTGTCACGGTCCGTTCTGTTTGGCTGCTGCTGCTATGTTTCAAGTCTCCCCTGAAACCTCTACGGGTTCACATGCTCCACAGAAGCGATCGGAAGTGTTAAATGCTCATTTCTTCCTGCTGATCTGTTCATGAAAAGGTTTAAACAACCCATCTCGACCGGATCAACCTTTCTGATGGAGGCCGATCGGATCAGCTGATATGTTTACATGTTAACAAATGGAAAAACAAGCCTTGTTAAAATAAAGCAGCATAAGAGACTGAAACTCTCCTAAAGACCCTGAGGCATCATGTTGTAAGCAAAACTTTTTCCATTAAAAAGAAAAAGATTTTACAAGCCATCCCAGCAAGAGGATGTAAGGAAGAGATCAAGTCTGGACCTCAAACTGGACCTCCTTTGCTGCTGGAGAGCTCAGAGAAAGAACTGATGCCAGACTGATGCAGCCCTCGCTTTGCTGTTCTACTGGCTTAGCTCACTTCTTATGTGACGTATCTCGTTTGCTTTGCTTGGATATGTCAGTAAAGTCATTGATATTTGTGTTTAAACTCATAAAAAATCAGTCATTTCTCACTCTGGTCTCCATTAATGTAGAGATAAAACAGTTGTTTCACAGGCAAACTAAAGACATTTACCTAAGTGCTCTGTGTCACAGGTAACAGGAAACACACTCTCGCAGTAGCAACCTATTTAAACCTTAAGTTTTTTATTAGAGTGTGAATTGCCTGACTCACTGAAAGCCTCTGAGATGTTTCAGACCCGCTGAAGGACAGTGAACATATTTAACTCTTCTTTTAAGAATGACAATTATTACTCAAATGACTTGAAACATGATTTAAAATTGTCTTAAGTTTGACTTATAGGTAACTGGTTATGCATAAAGTTTAAAAGAAATGACTTTTCTGGAAATAAATCCTAAAACCATAGCAAGTCATAAGTCAAAGGTCAGTAAGCTAACCCCCTCTTGGATTCATGCTCAGTGTTTAACACAAACACATGTATAATACGCTAATAAAACTGTCTTTCCTGAGCAATGTTGCTCTGTCAGCCATGGAAAACAAATTCAATAATATGAGATTGTAACAAGTTTGTAATTGTCTATTGATACTCCCCAGGCGCTCATTACACAAGCACAAGCAGGGAAAAAACCACAGTTGGACTCCACTGAAAGCACTTATTCTCTCTCTGGTCACCAGGCGCCCACTGTGCCTGCAGTTTTCTAAAGAGATGTGCAGGAACATGGCTTCTTCAGCAGGATGATGTTGGCACCATCTGCACCTCCTGGCACCACACTTCAGCACACAACAAACTTCTGTATTGTTTTATGGAGCTGCTGCTGGACGTCTTCCAACAAACGTATATTTGAGCATAAAAAGAGTGTGTAAGTGTTTGGCTTCAGGGCAAGTGTGGGTAAATATTATTCATGTGAAGCCCTGTTATCAGGCTAATGATGCTCCCAACACCCTTGCTTTGACTGAGTGCAGTGTAAAATCTTTTGCATTAATTATGACTTTACATCTGCTAAATACCATAAAATAAAAAGAAGAAACTACAACAGTGAAGGTGGTCCAGCTTGGTTCTATCAATACACAAACCTAAACAAAATGAACCATTTCTTATAAATAGTAAATTTAATATAAATACAGACTTCATGCAAAACAGCTTTGTTAAATTATTAAGTAGGTTTGTAATAACTTTCATTTAATTTAAATAACATAAAAGAGCTATTTGAGTTGACTTAAACTACCATCTTCATTAATCTTCTTTGCACTAAGTATTTTTTTGTTGCTAAAATTAAACATGTGGCAGCACACAGCTCCATCCAGCACGTTTTATAGACTTAGCACAAAAAGTAAGACAACTTGTGTTTGGTGGAATATTTATTTGTTCTAAGAATGTTTTCTAACGATAAATCTCATACCGTCGCAAAGTCTGTTTTTCTTTTTAAATGGAGCCAGTTTTGTAAGGAAAATGATTTTGTAGGATGAGCAGCAGAGTTGAGTATGTGGGTTGTGCTCATGGGAAACCTTCCAGATCCTCTCAGCCAACCACAAACAGCTTATCCTGCTTTGTTGAAATTTATCAGATTAGATGATGGAAGTCTGAAGAAACAAGACATGTTGGCAATCCAACAGTTTCTTCATGATACAAACACGGGGCCTCGGTATCATGAGGAAGGAAAATACTCCTCCTCCTCATGCTGGTCACCAGCTTGGTAGCACACTGCCGTGGGATGGACTTCCATTCTTCAACCAGCTGCTTCAACTAGTCTCTGATAAACATCGCTTTGTGGGGTTAGTGCTGTCATCTTGGAGGACAGAGTTGGTCCAAGACTGTGGAGGTATGGGTTCACCGCTGGGCTCAGTCTCATCTCCACATCTCTCTGCATTGAGATTGCCTCCAATGATGGCAAGTCTTCTTATTCCACCGAGGGAGAAACTGCCCCACACCATCACACCGCCTCCACCAACACTATTGGTTCTGACCCTGTGAGCCAACGTCCATGGGTTGAATCTGGACTCATCACTGAATAAATCGTTCCTCCACACATCCAGCTTCCAGTCCAACATGTTGCTGCTAATCAGGTACCTGAAGCACCAGAAGCTCCCTTATAAATATGGCCCCATTTAAAAAAATTAACTGACTCTCCAACAGTATTAGATTTATTCCTTAGAAGCATTGTTACAACCAAATAATCCACCAAACAGGTTTATTAAACAAAGATTTTCTGACTTTCACTCTCAGCTGTGACAACTTACTGCTTTCCCTTGGCTTCTGTTTACCATCAACACAAAACATTGGAGTAAAACGTGTATAAAAGGCACGATGAGTGACACCGCTGCAGAAAATGACCTGGATGACGGGTATTTTTAGCCTTTAGAAAAGGTTATGAAATATTCAGCCTTTTACCCATCTCCTGTGGGGCAACAGCATGACTCAGTCCTCACATTTCTGTTTCATCACAGACAAAATACACACACACACACACACACACCTACCCCCTCCAGAGAGAGCACAGTAATTGTCCTGCATGGTGTGAATCGCTGTGTTACACTTTGCTTTATACAACATCATCTACTTCAAATACAGTAGAAGCCTCAACCTCAGCCTGAAGTTCAACTGTCTCCATAGCAACACAGAGCTGCAGCAGCAGTCACCCACACACACTCATCTTCCTTAAAAAAATCATGTGCATGTGAATGCGTACTCACACAGACACACACAACGCACAGAACAGCTGTTTGAAGCTGGAGAAGAAGATTATATTGTTGTTCCTGAATGGATAAGAACACAAACCCAACCCAACAACGTTGTCCTCTTTGTGGTGCCTGACTGCAACATCACCTTTCTTCATTTGAATAATATTTATAGCAGCTGTAGGTACTGGGATGAGAAATGCTGAGCATATACACCGTCTGTCACCATATACTCCCATCACACTCGTTACACACTCATTAAAGCTCAGCTCTACTCAGATGAAGCATGAAAGCTCAGATGACATGACCTTGATAGGGTTTGGATGTCCTGCTACAACAGCACCTTGGAATGAAAAAAAGGATAAAATGGATGTTTATGAGCAAATTTTCTATTGCTTTTTTAAAAAAAACCAAACAATTGGAGATTATTTAGCCAATTCCAAGTTTCGTTTTTGTTGCTGAGCTACTTTTCATGCTTTTCTTTTAAATAAAATTCAACTAAACTTAAAAGAAAAAGTAAGAAAGATTTTCTTTTAGGTTTTAGGTTGATATTTACAGGAGGAGGAGGTGCTAAGCTGTTTATGGCTCTTTAACACACTACTGAGGAACCTGGCAGTGTAAAATGAATAAAGCCTAAATCTGTAGAAGAAAATAAGAAACATGAGTGAAAACAAACATCCTTACAAGTTATACCTTATAAAGATGGCTCAGGCTTTACAACGATGTGTAATCAAACACCAATTACTATTAATTATGAGACATGAAAGACAACAGAGGCTGTGGGTGTTTTGGGTGTTACTCTCACTGCCAGCTGCTCATAAACACAAATATAACTTGACCAGCTAAGACAGAGCTATCAAACTCTCAAGAGCCGCTATCCTGCTCTAACAAACCTGATTCAATAAAATAAGGACAACAGCTTCTTGTCAGCTTCTTCACAATGACCCATTAATTTCAGTCAGGTGTTTTGGAGCAGGGAAGCAACAGAAACCTGCAGGATAGCATCCCCCGAGGACTGATGTTTGACACATGTGAGCTAAGAAGACGGCTCACTGATGAAATATTCTCACCATTTGCATTAGTAAAGTAGGTCAGGAATAATTATGTTTTACTTCGGATCACTGACCCATACATTTCAAATATCTTGAAGAAGGTAAACTTCTGCTGTCTTAGCTAATTATGAAGCCAAAATGTTGGGGAAAATGCCAAATTAGTGGCATCATTGCTCAGAGTCTTTTTCTATAGCATTGATATTCTTATCTATGTAACTGTTGCTTTAAAGGGGCTCATGTGTTAGTCAGATATATCTTCAAATGGTCTGGAAATCTGGAAATAAACTAAAGAAATGGACAATCAATCTGAGCATCTCTGCCAAAAATGTGTTTTTCCAGCTTTCAGTTATTTTTTAATTTGCCTGCATGTTTTCTGAAAGCAGGTATTGAAAATCTAAATGCTTAGAAATCTTCCACTGGGTCTTGGTCTTGTTCTGCTAAGCAAAGCTTATTTAAGCTGCAGAGATTTCAGGATCCATTTCTGAAAATAACAGCTTTAACAGTCTGCTTATTTTATGTTCATATTTTTTAAAGTTCCTACACAGTGGTAATCCACATTTAGAGTAGTGTGGTAAAAAGGTTAAATATTTCAAGCACAGGCCCGGTAGGCGTTTTCTTTAAACACTGAGACCTGATTTCAGAAATCTGAGAGGTGATTTTTCAGTGATGCTGCCGTTAGTAAAACTGGATTCACGGCTCTGAATGGGAATAACTGGCTCTCCTTATGTGTCACAGAGCTTGTTCATGATGCAGAAAGTATAAAACACTCATGTCAAATGATGGTTTAATTACTGAAAACATCGCTTACATGATTTCGTTGTGTCTTCACCCCCCCTGTCTGTACACCACCACAGGAGTGTCATCTGGCAGCTGAAGTCCAGTAACTGTTACTGGACTCTGTGGTCCTGATGTTATCACTGTAGCATGAAGAGATTTGGGGCACTGTGTTTGTGCTGATCAATGTACTTATCCTGATAAAAGTTCTGTTAATCCAGATTCAACGGACTTGATTAACGGATTATCTGCCACGCATGCATTTATCAGAGATGCGCTTCAATGCTGCGGATCCACTCTGCAGCCACCTGTCTTTCAAGCAGCAATTAAAATCTAATTAAAATCCAGTTCAACTTGAATATTCATGCACATATTTATATAAACTACTACACGCCTGCAGGTTCTTCCTACTTTCTTTCTTCCAATCGTATCACAGGAACACATTAACCCTTTTAAAAGCTGGAGCCACCTGAATAATGACAGCTTTAGCCATGACATATTTTGAATAGAGAGCAGTGCAACAATGAGTAGAAAGCATCAGTGATTGGGGACACGCACAGCAACCTCTCATTCAGGACACTGAAAACAAAAAGCCTTTTCTCTTTCTTACTGGAGGGAAGGTTGGAAGCTGGTTGGCTCACTGGAGCATTAAACCCAGCAACAGTCCGGTCGCTGTCTGTGCTCAAGCTAGCACGCTGTTTTAATGATGGGAAAAGGAAAAGGGTCAAAATTCTATAATCTTTATGGATTTGCCTAAGTAGTCATCTCATTAGCTTTATAATGTCTTTCCTTACGCCTCCCTTCAGCCTCTGTCCATATTTTGTTAAACTCAAACTACCTCAGTTAGTGTCATCACTCATTTACGGGTCTGCCCTCATTTTAGGTCTTTCCTCGTTTGCTTTATCCATATAACAGATAAGAGGCTAAAGAGGAGCTAGTAGGACAGAGTAGCGTGTGATGGGCATCAGTTTAATAAAAGACAAGGCTCTCCAGCAGTAGCAACTCAATCCTATACATCTGTCTGTGTTAGCTTTCAGTGCGTGCATCCATTTTCTCCATCAATATGGCCGGCTACCTGAAGTTCATGAGGTTGTGCCCTCTGTGACATCAACAGATATCTGCAGCCGCTCAGGAGACGAAGCCTAATGGTGCAATTGAGGCTCAACTCTCCGAAGACTCCCGCATCGATTTTTGAAAATCAAAGAATCACTGGCCTAAGCTTACTTAAATTGCCTCAGTCAGAATACATTACAGGACAACTGAGTGGTATTATCGATCAGTGGATATTCAACTGTCTGAAGGCCATCCTAGAGCTTGACTACATGAGTATGGTAACCTTTGTATACAGTAGAATGAACTGATCCTGTCACTGGTACATGTAAGAAGTGCCTTAGATTTGTGGCACAGTAATAGGTAGCGACAGTAATATTTAGTTTAAATCAATCATTTTAAATGGCTAATTCCTCCAATGGCTAATGCTCCATTATGACCAATCTTATTCTTAAAACTGTAAATATAGTTTATCACAGAAAAGCACGATTTAATTTGGGAAACTTGCACAAAGGGCTTCTTCAAAGCAAAGATGTTTACAGCATGTTTACAGCAGGAATGCTTGTCCCGTTTTTCACCTCAGTCATTGATATTTTCCTGACCATGAATACTTAATCACAACAACTTTTCATTTTCATTTNCCATGAATACTTAATCACAACAACTTTTCTCCCAGTCATTCTCTCGTTGTTCATGGGAGTTTTCAGCTGGAAGGATTAGTATTGATTTGTCTGGACTCACAATACAATACACGCACACACACGCTCAAAAAACCCAATTTATTACTTGCCTAAAGGCAAGAGCCATGGGCTGGGCTGAGTTCATGACAGTGATATCCAGGTTTCAGTATTATATATATATATGTGTGTGTGTGTGTGCACTGGTGGGAAACCAGTAGTTTCTGGTTTCCTAGCAACCTAAGAGTGGAGGGGAGTTACGAGCGATGTATTAATAAATGATATGCAGGGACCAATAGGCTGAGCTGTTTCTTTGAAGGGCGACCAGCAGCCAATGAGAGCCGGCTGTTATTAAGCCTGCCTACATGGAGACAGATATGTCTCCATTAAAGCAGGAGAACTGTAACTATGACTGGGAGCACAGACATAGCCAGATGCTACAGGATCAAGACTGAAACAAGATCTTTCAAATCATGCACACGTGCGCACACACACGTGCACACTCTTTACTGCACACAGAGGAGCTCATGAACTGATTTCCTAATAAGAGGAGAGGAAATGGTGTATGGTATTTTTCTAGGTTAATAAATACCTCAAAGCCCCACCATGGAACCAGTTGTTACACTGCGAACTCTCCTAAGGCGCCGGGCTGCACGACATGCCTGTGTGTTTTCATGAGTGTGCAAAACTATCTGGGAATGGGTGCTTCAAAGAGTTTAGCCACCTCTGGTCTCTTCAATAAGTAAAGATATAAGTTTTTAGATTACTGAATATGTAGATAGATATTAAAATTAATTAAACCACAGGCCAACATAGAAATGAAAGAAAGGTTTTGGTGCATCTCAGACGTTTTCATTGCAGGTGTTAATGATAGAAGCATACTGCACTGTATGTAACGTGATGTGTACATTGTGTTGTTCTGGGGCTTGGATTCAACAGCTGCTTGCAGTCGAAGTCAGTGAAGCATGAAACATGCAGTGGATGCGCTATCAGGGGGGAAAAGACTACAAGTACATGATCAGGTTAATAGTGCGGCTGTAGCAGCCATATGGACGTCTGTGAACTCTGTGCTGTGGGACAGTGTTGGATGCCACCCTGCTGCGAACTGCTTCGTTATGCTCCATTAGTGAGGAGAGAAAAAGTGGAATATTTGTACTGAGAAAATGAAGTCTTGGGTAATTAAAAAGTTCTGTAAGCAACAAATTAACATTAACTATGTCATGTTTGGATATTGTTGACTCATTTGTAAACAGATTTGTGCGAAGTAGTTTGCATTAGTAGGTATTTAAAGTTCATGTTTCTTTGCTGAATGAAGTCACATCAGAAGAGAGTTTAAACATTGTAGGTGACAAAAGCTATAATGCTATAAAAAGATCAATCCTGATGCCATGTTCTCCTGCTTTCTTTAAGGTTAGAAAAGGTCCCATTCAAGTAGCCACTTATTTAGGTTGTGGATCAAGATCAAAGTTTTTTTTTAATGTCTGACAAGAGTTCATATTCTGTGACCTTGTTCCAAAATATAATGTCAACACATTTAAACTTATGGAAATCAAACAGAGTAATGTTTCAGAAATGACCTGCATGACCTAAATGTTTCATCTCAACATGCTAAAAGCTTTAGTCCTTCACAGCATCATTCATCCGGCTGAGGTTTCTGCGGGCAGTCTACTGACTAACGATGGTCACCGACAGGGAATCTATCGCTGAGACTTACCTTAGTGATGATACAGTGAACGGGAGATGAGTCTAGATTATGACTGATCGGGCAACGTCTGAGACAAACAGACTCTGGCAGCATTTTCACCTCAATCTTTCAGCCTGCTGGTCCATTCCTCAACAGATGGGTAAAGAAAAAATTCATCCCACAAGAACTCTGCTCTCTATTAACCTCCCACCATGTTTCATTTCTCTATATCACTTTATTCACTTCATAACTTCGGTAACAAAAGCCCAAAAACCTGCAACCCCTAAATTCCAGTGCAGGAAAATGAACTCGTGACCATTCCTGCATGAATAATTCGTGTGCCTACCAATGCAAATATGTATTGTGAAGGCTTAAATAAAAATCATGACAGCAAGCGGAGCCACCTTGTTACTTATAAATGTTAACAGTCTGTCTCCTTTCTAGTGATCACCCGTTAAATATGGATCGCTATGTTGGCAGGGAGCCTTGTAAGTGGACCCGAAGCCTCACAACATCCTTCTTTTAAGCTACTACATTCTTTCTTAGTCTCGTCCCAGATTTCACTTCTTTTACCGTCTTCTGTGGGCATGCAAATAAGGATAGGACCAATTAAGGCAGCAGATGGATTTATGTAGATTTAATACTAATTTTTTTAGCTTTTCCCCCCTCTGCTTCATCAGAATAGGTGTGGGGATATACAAGAGCTGCATTCTGTTCCAAGTCTCACTTAGTACCTTTCAGAGTATTGTGACAAGTATAAGACAGTTTGGTTAATTAAAAAAAAAAAAATCTGACAAAAGACCAAAAAATATCCAAAAACAGACCTTTTAAAAAAAAAAATCCCTGACCATGAGAAATGTGTACTCTGTCGTCTTGCTTTACTTTTAAAAACTTGTAAAAGACACCTCGTACCAAGACGTTTTATCAATGCACAATCAATGCTCTTGCTTTCAGATCCTGCACACTTTATGCTCAAAGTCATTGATTTTCAACACTAGCTCATGCACACACAGTTACAGAGCCGGTAAATTAGCCCAGTCAGCAGTGGTCAGTGACCCACGGACCCATTTCATGTCTTATCGTCTCAGAGTGAGAATAAAGATGCAGAAAATAGCAAGTAAAAAAATAAAAAAATAGACCAAAAGAATCAATAACCCATCATCTGTTCCTTCAGTATCCAGGTTTTACGGCTCTACGTTATCATCCCATCTTCTCACCCAGCAAGCTTACCCCCTTCTTATTCCAAAAGAAAGCAGTAGTCTTCAGTTCAGCCTCCTCTTGCTTCCTCCAGTGTCTTTATTTCTCACTCGTTCCTCCCGGGCGCTTGACTGTTGCTTTGTTGCCGGGCAAGACAAGTCCTCTTTCTTCTGCCTTTCTTCTCTTTATCCACACTGTCCTAGCTTTACTCCTCGCCTCCTCACCACCAGCTTTTGTCTCCCTTTCTCTCACCCTCAGTCTCTCTGCAGATCTCCAGCGCTCTACAACTCCTCCTCTTTCTTCAGCTTGCGGCAGCCAGACTACATCTTCTACATGTCTCTGCCTGAGCTCTCTCTTTCTACCCAGTTTACATTCATCCTCCTCCCTCCCTCCCTCCCTCCCTCGTCACTATGGAGACGCTGCGCCTGAGCTGAGACAAGCTCGTGCTCGCAAGCAGAGTAAGTTCATGCTTTTGCTGCACGAGTTAAGAGTTCACAAGCAGAGTGGTCACATTATGTAACGCCTCTGTAGATTTGGGTGCAGCTTTCAATGAAAAAACTCTTGTGAAATGTGCTTACCTGTATAATTATATTGGATTTAAAAATCTTAACAAAGTGGCAGCTTTGTTTTTACTGTGCAGACACAAGTGGCGTCAGACCTCTCAGTTAGAAGCAGATAAGTGAATTTCCTAAAATGTCAAACTATTCTTGGATAATGTCAATTTTTCTCACCGTTCTCTTTGGTAATTTAACAAAGCTGCAGGTTTGTGTCATGGCCATCAGTTGGAGTTATTTTTAATCTTGTTTCTGGGAAGATACGTACACCAAAAGGCTGCAAATGCAGGGTTGTGGTGAAGGAGTTTGACACAAAGCAGCTCACTGTTGTTGAATTAATCTGAAATGAACCCAAAAATCCTGAGTCTGGTTTAGGCTGCAGAGTCATGTTTAATCTGAATGTGGCTCCAAGAGTAGAAAAAAACTTTGGAGTTTAAGTCAGTAAAACTTTTGTAAGATCTCTGTGTTCACAGGATTTTGAAACCCTTTGACAACTCATGCTTTACGACATCAGGACATTTTTATCTGCTGAGCAACTGACAGACATGTTGAGACATTTAATAGGAAATAGCTCAGAGCACTAAAATTCCCATTTATTTAACTATTAGCATATTTCTTGCTAAGTTCTTTCAGGTCTCATGCACGTCAGAGGAAATGTCATCACTCACAAGGATGTGGTAACAAGTAAATAAATACATAGAATCTCAAATACTAGACAGTAAAAGCCCAGCTCAGCAGTATATATGTGATGCTTTATATTGAGCATGAGCACTTGTTTATGAACCAGAGTATGTCAGCAGCACCAAGTGTCACATAAATGAAATCCAACCTACAAAGCTCGACGTCATTCTGGTTATTTCTGTCTTTACTAGGGTCTGCTCGAGGGATCCAGAGGGGTCAACCAAAGATAGTGCATGACGACTCCTTATCACGTCCTCTCTGAGAATACTTCTGACCTTAATAAACAACTACTATAGACTAGAAATAATCAACTTTAATGCAACTGAAATTTAATAAAAGTGTTGATGTTTTCATGCTTTGGTGAATATAAAAAGTGAACATTTTAGAAACATTTATTAGGAAGAAATGTGGGGACACAAAGGGAGCTTCAGAAAAACTCCACTAACATTTGTACAGTATTTATAACATGTTTTCTACACCGCATGCAACTTTAACCCTTTAAATGTCTGCTGTACTGTTTAGTGGAACAAATTTATAAGAAATCCTGCTAAAAATGTGTGGAAATAAACCTATCTGAACTATCTCTACCTCTAAGTTTGGGTATTTAATGGTAAAAGTAAGTGTTATTATCCCACTACCGTTTCAAGTTTTAACAGTTGAACTATAGTTACTATATTATAATACTTTTCTATGGATGAACATATTGAAAACTAACAAATGTGTAAAACTTACTGATGCTACAAAACTGAACCTTTCTGAATTCCACAAACCATGAAAAGAGTTTCTAAAGAGTTTATTTATTTTATAGTAACTAAGAAACTATTGTATTCTAGGATAAACCCTTTCATATGAGCATAAGTTGTTCAGGAGTCCAGATTTTCCACCAGAGCAGAAGAAAAAAAACATCTTTACATACAACCAACCAAACCATTTCACCACGTAGAAATAGAGCAGTTTCTGACTTCTACTAAGAAATCACTCATCCCTGTCATTACTGACGACATTAACAAGTGAAAAGCAGAAGCAGACCAGCAGCAGAGTACAGCTCAGCCAGCAACCGTGTGGTCCAAGGTGCACCGATGGGTCACACACATTCTCTCCTGACACCTCCCACACGATCTGCTGCATGCTGAGTGAAACAACAGGAAGCGCAGCTCCAACTACGGCAGCAGGCAGGGATGGTGAAGTACACTGCAGTCCCGAGGCAAATCTGCCCACATAAAAATTAACACCAGCTACTATTCACTCCCTTTTCACACATTCTGGATCCACATTTCAACACGTAGGACACACACACTCATATAAACAAAAAAAAAAGTGTTTCATGGGATGCAGATATAGATCGTTCACCATGTGTAAACTTGTGAAGAGGACATATAAACTAGCAGGAGTATAGATGCTGTGTAGATTATATTGTATAAAGTATATGATCCTGCAGCGTCCAACCATCTGCTGATGGGATGTGAGACAATCTGTCCATTTGGAGAGGCGACAAGCACAGAGATAGGACACACACACACACATACATATGTCTTCTTAGTTTTCAGAATTTTGTCAAGAAAATCTTTTGAACATGCACAAAAACAGTTTTTATCACTTTTACCAGCTGCACAGTCTCTATGGTAACTAGTAGCTGTCATGGTAACCGTGTACAAACGTTAGAAGAAAGGCTGACCTCTTATTACTCTTCTTAGTTTATATTGAACCCCTTACACACAACGCAAACAATCATTCTGGGGTTTTCATAAAACATTCCTAAGTTTTTTTTCTTGTGTGTGTGTGTGTGTGTGTGTCCATGGTGCAATAATAGAGGGGAATGCTGGTACAAGTTCAGCCTTGTAGGTGAGTTGCACTCTCAGAAACCTACACACTCCTACACTCCTCCACAACATGAACACACATTTACAGACCTTCACAAGCAAACAGAGGAATGAGGGAGAAAAATCTGGACAAAAGAGAAATGAAAAGGATGTTTTCAAAGAATCTAAACAAAAGTTTTAAACAGTGATTTTTAAAAATCTTTTTGTTAGTTTGGTGACGTGAACTTCTACAAAAAATGTCAACATCTAAGTGCTTGTTGGATTGTGAAATGCTTCAAGGAAGAAAGAGATGGATGGAATTAATTAAGAAAAAAAACAGGTTTCCACAATGAAGGTTGAGCACTTTGGGATGGAGGTGCTAATGACATTTTTCCATTGCAACTTAATCTGAAGCGTTTATGCTTCATTTTCCACTGCAGACGGCACCCTATCGTGGGCCGGATCGGCTGCTTATCACTGCAGTGTGTTGTGAAGCTGTGGTCACCCACAGGCAGGGTGAACAACGTCCTTGTGTATGTTTAGCCAGGCAGTTATTTTTACAAATCGGCTTATATGAACAGAGTTATTATAAACTGGACCAATGCTGATGTAATTGGATATTAACTGGCCTGGACTGTGTCTGTACAGTGATTTAAGATGACTTTGCTGCAAACTGATGCTATAAATAAAACTGAATTGAAAGGTTTGTGCACATCCGTGATAGTACACAAGAATCTGACATGTTTTCAGTTAAAAATTAGGCCTACATTTTAACTCTGCTGTTGTTTTCCTAACTTAAATACTTCCTCTACCACAGCAGGAGAAAATGCAACTACTCCAAAAAAGCATGCGCTTTATAGACATGGTGTAAAAAGATGGAATAAACTTTCCCAATGTGCAAAACACCATATAGTTAAAAAAGAAATTCAAAGAAATGCTATTCAAAAAAATAAATAAATAAATAAATAAATATATATATAATATATACTAGTATAATAGAAATGGATACCTTTGTAGCCATACACATGTTTCTTTTGACATTGGAATATACTTTTCTTTACATGTTTGAAATAAAACACCAATACTAGAAAGGAGTAGTAAATATAAAGAAGGGGTTTCCGAAGTCAGTCCTCAAGGGCCGGCACGTTTTTAATGTTTCCTGATCCAACAGCATATGAAGTTCTCCACAATGTCTCAATAATTTGAGTCAGGTGTGTTGGAGCAGGAGAACATCTAAAACCAGGATTGTAGCTCTTGAAGGCCAGAGTTGGACAACCTTGAAGAGCATGCTTTAACTGCTCTCTGTGAACCTATGACAAGAGGATGTGAGTGCAGGTCATTTTAAATGACCTTAATATACCACAAAGCATTACAGTTAACATAAAACATGACAGAACTACTAAACTACAAAAGGGATGTAGAACAGCTTAGATGGATAAGGTAATTAAATTAGACTTGAATTATTTCAGCTGCAAAAACGTTATATTATTATATTGTATTATATATATATTAATAGTATTATATTGTAATAACGTACAGAAAATGTTGAATAATTACTATAAGGCATTTCAAAGTCTTAATATAGCTAATCATACACACCCACACTTGACAAAGACACACATAAACAACAGCACTAATAAAACTACTGGCAGGCCATTATGCACACACACACACACACACACGGACACTTAAAGGCATCCACTTCTAACATCAAGGTCCATTCATCTGGAAAACATTAAGGAAATTGTTCCTTAAGGAGCAGAAACTATCTGCACTTCACAGCCCAGAATGTGTCTTTCCAAAATGAAATCCATTTCTAATTGCTTCATTCTGCACTCTCTGAGGATTCGCTTTAAATGAGAGCAAATCTGAGCCCTGATGCAGTTGTTTGTCCCTTCTTCACCTCGAGACAAGAACTGACTCAACGGAAAGGCAGCAGCGCCACCATGTGGCGTTTTTCAGGATGAGTCTGCATCTCTGCACTGCAGGGAAACGAATATGCACATTACAGAGTCCAGTCATTTTCTCTCACTCTCACACATAAGAGGCAAAACAAACACCTCAAAACAACCTCCAGCCAGAGGAGAATCTGATGCGTTATCCTGGAGCTGATCCACGTTATTTATATTTTCATCATCATGCTCCACTGTTGTGCTAACAGGAACAGAGATCTTTTAGAGCCAAATGTTTATTCAAAGCTTTATTAAGACATCCCATAAACAAAGACTCATCATGCACAATAAAAATGTTAACATTAAGAGTCACAATCTTGCTATTATTGCCTTTAAATACCTCATGTAGCTCTCTCAATTAGTTTAGCTTTAAGGGAAACGTAAAGGTCCGAAGCAGCTTAGCTGGCAACTCCCCAAAGACGAAAATGATCAGGAGCTGCTGGCATCTCCCACACACCATTTACAACGATGTGGTATGAAGAACACCAAGAATTCACTCATTTCTTTAAGCCCAAATCACTAAATGTTTAATACATTTTGTACTCAATAAAGCAAAAGAAGAGGGGAAAAAATCAGGGTTATAAAACTGCTCGATTAAATGTGAATGAGTCATTTTGGTTGATGTAGGTGAGAGCAAATGGTCTGAGCCGGTTCGCTACAGTGTGATTAGTTAAATCTGAACATGGAGGGAAAATTTTCAATTATAAGCATGTGTGTCCAATTTAAATAATAATTTCCTATGAAATATTAATATTAATTGAATAATTTAATAAAAGGAAATCAAACTGAATGAGTTTTCTTTTCATTACTTTTTAGGCTTTTCATTCCCTTATTATACTTTTAATGAACTTTCCCACAATCATTAAAAATTGTACACACATCGTCTGTACAGAATGTATAATATATCTTTTATAATCATAAACTAATATTAAGTTTTCCTTTAAAACACACGTTAAAGTGTTGGCTCTAAGTTTACTGTACAGTTCTTTTTTATTATTTTTGTTGGTAAAAACGCTGATTAGATGAGGCAGGAAATCCTTCCACCATTAACTTGTACCACATTTTGGTTTCACCCAAAAATAAAGATGTGAGCACACAAATGATGGGGTGAAATTTTGAAAAGTTTAACCCCTCAAAAGCCATGTAGACTCATACCAAAGTAATCCCTGAGTCATGTCCTTTGACCCTTATGAAACATACAGCGATGCATTTCTTTACAAACACACCCTCATCTGTAGGGGATTCCCTTGTTTCTTCTTATTTTACTTTGTATCAGATGTTTTCAGGGTGTAGCTTTTAAGTAAAAGATTATACAGTTATAAAATTAACTTAACTAAAGATATAAACGTGTTAACCCTCAGAAACTGTACATAATGCTGGATTATGTACAGTTTCTGAGACCTTTTGCAACACTTAATGGTAAAAACTTGGATTAAAACCCTGTTGTTCACAACCTGATACTTGCCTTCTGCTCCCTGGTGGATACAATGATATTAAAATAATGTACTACAATGATTTATATATTTTAAAAGATCATAAATAAATGGTAAATATACAAAAATTATAGTGTCAATTTTGTTTTTACAAAAATTTACAAAAATTTCAGATAAAAAAAAAAAAAAATTCTCTCCATTTTTTTTCTTGGGTCATGCTGTAAAGAGTTAATAATGCTCTACCAGTAGTTATACCCCAACAGACTGGCATCTGTAAACTTTTTACTGGTGATGTTAGAAAAATTGCTAACAACGCAGAACACAGGGGAGTCCAGATGTTAATGAGAACATCACATTTTGGTCAACTGTGCTTGTTTTAAATGTGCTTTATGAATAAATTTGATTTGATTTTAACAACCTAAGCCAGTTTAACATGAGACTTGCAGCTAGATTGTGGTTGAAAGAGCAGCTGGTAGCCTGCTAGCTGTCCGTGGACCAGCTACAGATGAGGGAGGTGTGAGTATTTGAGAATAAAATTGCCTATCAATGATTTATCTGTCAGTTTAGCTTATGGTGACTTCTCAGAATATTTACTGTATGATTCCTCACTGAAGATGTAAAAAAGGCAGAGCCGAAGGTGGAGGTGGTGGAGTGGAGTCATGGGTCACTCCACAC
>CM047997.1:22955444-22978444 GCA_026261665.1 Melanotaenia duboulayi
TAATTTTCTGAGACAGTCCTGTATGCACTTGAATAGAGGTGTAAATTCATAGAAGAAAAAAGTGCTGCTGCAGTGAGTTACAGTCTTTAGATCAAAACATGCCAGTCATTTCATTAAGACCTCAGCATTTTGTCAGCTTGTGAAAAGAAAACATAAGATGATTCCTTTATCTCGTCAGGAATACAGGATTTACCTCTAATCTGCTCCGGTAGCAGAACCAGGACTTTGACTTAAAATCCTGCAGGTTGTGTTGAAATATTTATTTGTATTCTTAGTGAAACAGTTTATTTTCTCTGGTTTTAAGCTTGTTTTTTTTCTTCCACCTTCTTTTTCAAGTTTTAATTATCTACAGATGGGTGGCACAATAAAGGAGATGTTCATACTGGGAGCATGGTGTCTGTTACATCTGCAATGTCACGATTTTCATTTTGGCTCAGGTGTTAAGACGTAAAGCACCTGCTGCATCTCTTAGTCACGTTAGCAGTACTAATCAAAACACAAAGCAACATCATCTGCTGGCTATCATACCACCTCTACATCAGCATCAACACATTGTCTGCCAAAGTATCAGCATGTAGGCAATATTTAAACACTTTTTAAAATACAGTATACTTGTTATGATTCATGATTACATACATTTTCTACTAGTTTGGGTAGTTACAGCTGGTTAACGTTCTTGTTTTGAATGACAAAACTCTGTATTCATGGCCATCCGCAGAAGCTTGCTGTGACTGTGTAAGTAGAAACGATGCAGCAGGAGAGATGTCTGTGGTGTGAATATGCACATGCAGCCGTGACGCAGCAGTTCATCAAAGCACACGCCAGTATCGCTGAGAGTATGAAGAACATGTCAGTCATGGCCTCTGACCTTCACGGTTACCAGATTTCATCCCAGTTGGACAGCGATGGAAGAATTTGAATCAATATGTTTGACAGGGATCGCCACGGTAACTAAAACACCATATAAATATGTTTGTAAAAACAGCCTTTCATCCAGAGAGTTCCACAAACATGTAGCATAGACATCAAGATATACAAAAGCTCCAACACCTCAAGTAGCACAAGCATTTGGCCCACATGTAAACCAGAGTTCATACATTCACATACATCCTGTCTCTTCTCTGAGATCTCTCCAGTCAGTGAAAGTCTTGCTCTTATTCTCTTTTTTTCTAACTTCCATCCAAACAGACCAGAGTTTTAAGGTCAGAAAGTTATGTAGTTTTGCATTTCTGTTGGAATAAACATTAAGGTTGTGTTTTTTATGGGCCTGAGCTGAGTCCCAAACAAGCTTAGGGGTAAGAGCCAAAGCTCCTTGAAGGATTTCTTCTTAAGCATTTCTAGTTTAGAAAGTCCAGGGATTAAAAGTCTTCCTCTACCTGGTTTTGTATACTTTATCACTGCCATGTTGAAAAGAGGAAGCACNCCTCTACCTGGTTTTGTATACTTTATCACCGCCATGTTGAAAAGAGGAAGCATCTCCTTCTGGGTATGAAAAGTTACCTCAGATATTATATGTACAGAATCATGCTATATTTTTCCACATACATTGTGCTTGTGCAGCCTCTAGTGGATTTAAAGAGTAAATCCTTCAAACAAAGCATTTAAATGCATATGCAGGATATATTTTGATTAAAAATGTTCTTCTGTTTCTATAATGGCAGCGGTCACTGATGTATAGTTCGGTTTATATCTAGAGATAAATGAAAACGTGAGATAAACACATACAGAAATACGAGTATTAACACTTCTTCTATCTCACATATGCAAACAAACACACGCGCACATACAGAAGTGCAGTGTGTGGGCGGTATCCCCGGCGCAATGAAACATCTTGCATCCCACATGCTTATATAACTCCCTCTCTACCTCCTCCAGCTGATCACTCATCACTTTATCCTCCGCTGGGAAGGAAAAACACTCCTTCCAGCTCTCCTTCCTCTCATTGAAATCAACTGTTCAAGGGCTCTGCAATCCAGCATGATTTGGTTGCACTTGCAGCTTCAAAGGAGCGCATCACTCCGACGGGATCAGACTGCAGTAAATTACATACATGTCTTAAAAAGACTGAATAACTGCATTTCGGATGGCAGGACAGGAGCTTGAACGTCAAACCAGGTTACCATCAGCATCCCTAATATCTACTCAGCAGCTGTTTAAGATGAACAAACTCAGCAAATGTCTAAACCTGAACCTCCAAGCTTAGCAAATAGAACTAATAAAAACAGGAAAAAGCAAGAGAAAGGAAAGTAATGTGATGGTTTGATGTTAAAGCTGCACTTCCTTTTGTTTGTATTTATAGCACACATTGCACAGTAATGAGAAGAAAAGCCCGACGGGCATTTCGCACAGCATGGCATCCTTCCCACAGAGGGAACCTTCACTGTAGCTTCAGCCCAGATTTAGGAGAGAAGCCAAAGGACTGAAAGAGCAGAGGATACAAATACACTCTCCCACCAAGGTGAAAGACGAGGATAACGTCCTTGAATGCATGAAAAAAATGTGACTCATATTAAAGTGTTTTATTTGGCTTTAGTATGGAGTTTATGGAAATGTTAAAAAGAAAAAGTGGTATAATAACAACTGTGAGGTTTGCAGGGATTTTTTAATCACTGCTGGCATTAGTGCATTAGGTTGGGACTATTTGTGGATATCTGTGGACTGACATTCATATAACGTTATACATGGCCCACATTTGCGAAAAACTCAGCCACATGACCACCACATGTAATCTATGTCTCACCTGGCTCCTCATATTTGGACCACATCTGGCCCACACAAATGATGGTAACTGAGCCATAGGTGCCAAAAGTAGCCTGGCTTAGACCCATATGTGTCTGCTATCTGGTTTGTGTTTACTGCCATGTAGGAAACATCACTAAGTGTTAAAAATCATGTAAACGCCTCAGCTTATCTGATCAAGAGGGGCAGTTTAAACCTTTCTGATGTTTTTTTTTGTCTGGATGCTGTTTCCGTGCATGCCTGAACCATGTGGATCCTCAGTCCTGGTCCTAGAGGTGTCCTTCAGGTTTTAGAGTTTCCCTGCTTGACTTGAAAAATGGTATGAAAACAGACTGGACTGTGGTGGAGGCAATGTTTTCGTTCGAAACTTGAGTAGTTAAGCATCTCTATGTTAAGGCTTGAAATGAAATGACTCTTTCAAATAAGTCAAAAGTGTTAAATCATGTAAAGACACAACTGATGGGATCATGTTATCTAATGTCATCATGTCAGCATCAAAGCTCGGATTTTCTGATGGATATAATATTTGTCCACGTAAACGTAGCTGTTTACTTTATCCTTTCACATATACATTTATTTATATATTTCAGGAGGTGACAGTTTATTTGACTTACATTGATAAGCTCAATCTCCCATATCTTTTTGACCAGGTCCATGGAGGTGTAGCCGTTGATGAGGAAAGTCTTGGTGTAGTCGCCAAGCTCCAAAGAGTCCAACCACTCTGCCACCGACGTGGGGTTGTTGCCATCATAACCGATCGGTCTCACCTTTTGTACATACAGAATGGAGAAGAAACAGAGAAAAACTATTTTATTACCTTTCTGCAGTTCTATATCATTTCTGAAAGACATCAGGGAGTGCTGCACAAATACCTTAATGTCTTACAGCTCAAGAAATGCTATTTGTTCTCCTGTAGCAATACTACGGGAAGGCTAAATGTTATTATTTCTGCTGCTTTTTACTCTGAGCTTTATAACACATTTGCTATCGAAAGAAAGAAATCACACGTGCTTAATGTCTCCATTCGCTTGTATAACATGACATTTACTTAAACTCTAATCCACAGTAAACTGGAACTTCACTTTTTCCATTTTCTTTCTTAAATCTGCTGCATCAGGCTTATTTCTACCAGGAGGCTCATTAAAGGTGTTTTTTTAAGAGTGCAAACAAGTAAACAAGCTGCACCTCTGACAAAGGTTTCATTATGCTAGTGACAGCAGGAGGTTGCCGCTCAGACTGAGCTAGTAGCAGATATTTAATAATTCATTCCCTTTTTTTTTATAGTTGAAGTGACTTCAGAGCTGATGGTGCTGTAAACAAGCCTTAACCTCACATTCACCACTTGTTTGCTTAAGTGTCTGCAAGTGTGTGTGGCAGACTAAAGTTAAAATGTCTCATCTTCTACGCCGTTTGGAAAAGTTTTGCAGGAGTGAAGGGAGGAAAATGCTGACTGGAGATCAAAGTTCATCTCTAAACTCAGACTCTTCTCTTACTGAGTCTCTTTCTACAACACAGACACAAACAGACTTTTAGGAGACGTTTCCAGCTAAAGCTGTAAATATCTCCAGTATTATTTCCATATATTTTCCATTTGAAGCAACTATCATAGAAGAGAAATCCAACCAATCAGAGAGAGCTGAGGATTAGCTGAATTTTAGATTAAATAAAGCTTAACACAGAACATCTGTGTAAGACACTTGTTACACATGTCGCTCCAAACATTAGCCACAATAACTTCATGTAACTTTCATGAAACTCTACAGTAGACCGATCCGGTTTTAGAAATGTGGACCATCTGCAGTACTGACCCTGGGAAGCAGCCTTATGGCCTGCAGCAGGCGTTGTCTGTGAGCTGAGTTAAGGATCCCAATTTCCAACAGGTCTTGATCCTCCACCACATTGCTGCCCTGTAAAGTACCAATGAACAGACAAGATTAGTAAACTTATTATTAATAATACTCTGCACATAGCACCCAAAACAACATTACATTCTTGCACATCAACAGATTTTTATTGTTTTCTCAGCAAACCTTGAACATTTAATTAATATTATTTTGCTAAAATTAGCACGTTCATATGAAAAAAAACAAACTGAGGCTTTAGTAGGTCCACTCCCATCTCTACATGCTGTCATCTGTTTCTAATGCAGCTCAGTGCTGCTGCATCATGTCATATGTTGATACCATCTTTCTATCCAACTAATACCCCCTGTATCGGGTTGACTAGGGCTCAGAGGAAGAGCAATAGTTTGTCAACTGGAAGGTTGGTGGTTCAATCCCAGCACCATCAGAAGTATGAAGTATCTTTGGGCAAGATACTGAACTCATGGGGAAAAAAACATCATAAATAAGTTCAAAGAAGTACTGAATGGGTGGATGTGACCTGCAGCTTTGAGTGGTCAACATGACTAGAAAAGGGCTTTACAATTTTACCATATTTTGTTTTTCATCTGTTGATAGGAACTCTAGGAAATTTAGGTTTCAGATTGATTTTACTGGAGAAGCTGGGCAACAACTCCAAGTTTTAGTTGCAGCACAGGTAATATCTTCAGACAGCGTCTGCAAAACCAACAAATTTCCCATGTTTCTAAATATCGGTTTCTGTGCAGCGTATCACAGAGGTGTGTGCAATCACAGGGCAGAAACCAGTGTAGATCCAGGTCAGGTAAACACTGGACCCAGGTCCTGCAAGTCCCAAAGGCAGCTCATGCAAAACTTTCGAGTCATAGGATTATGACTTAAAAATACATATAAATATTTGGATAAAAAGACTCCTTCACACAGATTTTCTTTCCTGGAAAAACACCCAGTGACAGTTTTAAAGACGTGTCGCTATAAAATCATAATAAGCTAGCTTAATCTGGAACAGTGGCTAGAACTGAAAACGTTATTTAACTGTGCACTTTGCTTTCTAACATAAAGATAAAGGAATTTTGAATCAAATATGAGAAAATGTCGATTTCTAAAATTTATGACAGTAATTACTTTGATGTGTCTTGTATAGATAGTGTCATTCATGTTAAAGGTAGCAAAAAAGGTGAACATTGCAGCTAAAAATATATAAACTATGTGATAGTTTTTATTAGTTGGATTATTTAATTAGCAACCCCTGGCCGTGCCATCATTTTCATTAACAAGAGACTTGCTTATTTTCCTTCTGTTCTCTATTATAACGTTTCTTTTTTTTTATATCAACCTCATTTTAATTAAAAAGAGAAAAGTGCATTAGCAGAGGAGAGAGGCTGAAGCTTAAGCTTTTAAAAGATAAGGTTCCCAAACTGGTGGACTTTGAGAACACATGGTAAAAGGTCTGTGTTTATATAGCGCTTTTCTGTACCTGGAATGACACACAAAGCGCTTCACAAATACTTCACATTCACAAATTCACACACGCCATGCAAGGCGGTAACCACGACCCATCAGGAGCAATGTGGGGTTCAGTGTTTTACTCAGGGACACCTCGACATGAGCTGGACAGGCCGAGGATCGAACCGGCAACCCTCAGGTTACAAGACGGGTGAAGCAACGTCTATTTCAGAGACCTCGCCTGAACTATCAGCATTAACACCTCTCTGATTTAGTTCTGCTTCACTCTTATCAGAGTTGGGCTTTGCAGAGATAATTTCCACTATGATCTGTTAGAGGTTTAGAGCTACAGCTGCATCCTTCCAAAGACATATTCATTTATCTAATATTTACACATCTTAACAGATCTCACAAGTGTTTCTTTTACTATACCGTGTGGTTGCAGAGATATTCTCATTTTTATTAAAGGTAAGCAATTGTCGAGTAAAGGTCTAAAGAACAGGGACATGACTCAAGGAATTAATAAAGCTCATCTGTTACTAAACTAACAGCTATCTGTCCTATGTCTTCTAAATGAATTTATAGTTGAGCATATCAAAATAGCCAGGGATGGCTTAAATCGATCAGATTAAATCATTCAGAAGTCACATCTTTGAAAGTGTGTGAGATAAACCCTCACAGGAAACAAACCTAAAGCAGTAATGAAGCATAACTAGTGAAGCTAAAAGGAGACTAGCAGAAAGCAAGTTTAATACTCCTAAATAAGTCTCAGCTCGACTTATACACCAGAGCCTGTATGGGTTTCACACAGAGTTTCACCTTTAATTAATCCATTGGGAAGCTATAAGAGAGCTATCAGTCCTTCCTCCTCTAGAGAGACAGAGCAGCTCTCATGCAGACAGATAATTACAGTCATAGAGATGCAGTGAGCAGGCAGACAGCTGCAGCATGGAGAAAGGCCGACTCAGCCAAATATAACATCAGAAATAAAGACTGAGGCAGAAAAGTAAAGTAAGGTTAGGTAGAGAGGAGGGAGTATGCACATCGTCCACCTCCACACAACACACTACATGCAGGTGTAGGGTTGAATGATTCCACCTGTCAGTCCCTTCACACCTCATTCGTGTCGAAATTAGCAGCACTGATAAACAAAAAAGACGGGGGGGAGGGAGGGTGCAGGTAGACGCCAGAAATCTGCTCTTTTTTCTGTTTCCTTTCAGCCAACTCTGGGACCACTGCGCCCTTGATAAGAACAACTTGAACAAGTTTTCACTACATTTTCTGCAGTTTAAAATGGATCATGCTAATTTTCACTGCAGCTGGAATTATGGCTCAGTCTGTGTCCAGCTGTCTTTAACCAGCAGCAGCCTTCAAACAGGAGTGTTCGAACGTGCTTTAATTCCTTCAGATCATTCTGGGCTGAAGGTTCAGGTCAAATGTAAATAAATCTGATAAGGAACTTAATTATCAAGAAAGGGGAAAGGCAACGTGCATGGAGGAGCTGGATGAAAACAGCAAGCAGAAGTCTTAGTCGTAGTTTTTTAACTGCTTTTATTTTTTAAGCTATGAGCTTTATTTTGAGTTGCTTGATGATTCTAAATCTGAAAACTGGCACCAGAGCTGTGGGACAATCAGCACACCTTTACAGATTATGGAGCTAAAAAAGGGACATAAGTTTTTTCACTTCTATCACCATATGTTTACTCCTTAAAGTCTGTTGGTGCAAATTTCCCTTGTTAATTTTATTTCTTTTATCCAATTAATTCTTTCTATTTATTTAATGGCCTTTATTCACTCTTTTTATGTATTTATTTTTATATTATTCATTAATCTTTATTCATTACTTGTTGTTAATCTATCTAATATTTAATTATATTTAATTCTCTTCAATTTTTTTTTCTTTCTACCTAATTTTTTTCCCTTTACTTATTTATTTAATTGTAAATAAATTTTGGCATTAAAGGGTGAATTCTGCAAGTCTAAAAGTAAATTTAAAAACTCTGAAATACAGATAAAACACGAGTAAATTCCACCACTTGTAACTGGTTCTTGAGTAAGCTTGTAAAATTTGGGACAAATGTTTTATAAAAAAAAATAAATGTAATGACAGACATAAGGCCTCATTCATAATATTTCCATTTTAACTTTTATAAATCATCTTCAAATGTGTAGTATCATTGTGTAGAATATTAACCATGGTATACTTTTTATATAATCTATAATCTGGGAACCTGATTTCAGTCTAATAACTTAGCAAAGCCCGATGTTTCAGGGCTCCCAGTGTAGTAAATGACCCTCTTTAAACAGATTCCTCTTTAGGATTGAGGAATTAGGGTGGAAGCATCAGCATCCTGAATAAACCCAACATCTAAATCCTTTAAAAAAGGCGCAGTGATCCGAAATCTTGTTTGCGTTTTGCATTGAGCCACAGAATTTAGCCAGCTTCAAAAATCTTAGTATCCCATTTACAGAAAGTTTGACAATTTCTTGCTTCCACCAGAGGATGAGGAGGATTTTAATGGCCAGCCACTTGGACAGCTCGAACCGCGACACATTTTTTAAGTTACGGCTTTGATGGGCCAAATCAGACCAGAGATGGGGACCCCGGACTCTGCAGGGACTGAGGTAATCTGGTAACATCACAGCCTGGGTGGATAGTTGGACTACATGAAGCCTGTGTTTCAATGCAAGCCATCACACTTCACCATGTCATAGGAAAAGGTTTGCTGTAATAAAAAATGTGACAAGACATCCAGATAAGTCCTGTAGAGAGCCAGGAGGTCAGTGACTGCACCTCTACTATGCAGCACGGATGAAGAGATTATGATGATATAACCAAGTTTAAGCAAGCAAGCTTTGCCTCCTAATGTCAAATGTCAAGAATTATTACTGTTGCTTTTGCTGAGCATTTATTTCACATTGAATAGCTGCAATCTGGATCCAGGAAACTGGCTGTTGCACGATGACCCCTGCAGTTGGCCAACAATACAGAATCCTTCCTGTACAAGATGCTACAGATAAGAGGATGTAGCTTCGGCTAACATGGCTCAGCTGTTAGCAACAAATGGAGAAATATCCTGTATAACCACCACCTCATAACTGACTTAACAGATTAGAAAGTGTGTGGATGAGTTTTTACACACCATTTTTTACAACATGTTTCTGGTATTTAACTGGTGGAGACACTGATCCATATAAAATCAGCTTAATGTTTGATCTACATTCTTATTTTTAAAGTGACAAACAGCTGTTTAGTGGCTTTAGTGGCACATAAGCAATCCCTTAATATTGTGAGATTTTGCTCTAGGCTTGTTAGTAAAACTTTGTCTCCAGGGCTTCACGAGCCTGCGCCTGAACTGACTAAGAAACCCGAGGCAGGCACTGTTTGGACTCATTCTGTGGCTGAACTTACAGCTTTCACAGCCTCTTCACGGGCTTCTGTGAGAAGAGTGCGGGTCATAGATCAGCTCCCAGGCTGATTAATAGCGGTGGAGCCACTATGCTACAACTTCTCAGCTGAGTAATGAGACTCTGGGCTGGAGCAGAGGAGATTGTTGGGGAGTTTTAGGGGGTTCAAAGGCTTCTCCTGTTGAGCTCCTGATACAGAGATGAAGTTCCTTAAAGTTTCTTTTCTTTTATACACCTATTTCCCATTTCCTTCTGTAATTTATGCCCCATATCTGCCATGTACCAGTGTCTATGACATGAATACATCAGCACAACTGAGTGTGTTTGTGGCTCAGCTTTTCCTCCTAATGCTGGACTTGTTTATCCAATATTCTGCACGTAAACTGTTTTTACACCCCACTAACAATATGTATATAAGAGATAACTAAATACTTGATATTCTGCACTGGCATAAACTCCATAACAATCCATTTAGCTGGTTGTGGGGGGAGGTACAGAAACAACTATGATGGCCTGCGGTTAGCTTCTAATAGTTCAGCCACACAGCGTAACAACAGCAGCACGGCGGGTAACAGATGCTCTGAACACAGAAATTTAAATTCATGAGCAGCGGCTGGGGGTTGAGGCGAAACGGAGCAAATACTGATATCGGTGACAGTATTGATGGTCATTATCGGCGCTCACAGGCCAAGGCGAGTTCTACAAATTATGCTTGGCCCACTGTGTCTCGTTTTTCTATTCCGCTCCTTTCATGCTTGTCTTCATCCCTCCCTTTTCCCTCCTTTGTTAGCTTTTCTTTAATGCTCTGCTAACAAAGAAGCTTCTCTTTCAGTTTTTATTTTCTTGCATCTCTTCTCTTTCCTAATTTAAATCTTTAATATATAATTCAAGCTTCTTCTAGTTTTAGGAGTTTGACTCTGCTTAGATTTTTTTTTTTTTTGCTTAGTTTTGACTTGGCAGCAGTTTCAGAGTTTAATTTGAGGAAATATCTCTAAATTTTCTTTAAGAATTAAAATAAATTACTTCTGTAGTCTCATATGTCCAGTTTTATTGGTTAAAAATTCCATATTTGTCATGTAATAAAGCAGATGTGTAAAATACTTTGTCCTTCTAAAGGTTTTCTCTTTCTTCCATTTTTATTCTGCTGATTAAAACCTAATTATAAGGAATATTTAATTTAACAATCGTGTGTATCCTGAATAAATGGAGAACTTACTAAAGTTTAGGTATTTCTGTACAAAAAATTCCTGTAAAAACATGTTTTATCATCATTTTCACATTTTATATACACATCTGAATATGTATGCAGTATAGAGAGTTTACTGTACATGTCTGACTGTAGAAGGAGCGTTAATTTGAATTATTTAGGATTAAACATTGAAGTAGTCCCATAAATATGCGAGCAAGGTTGCATGTGCACATGCTTTAGGTTAGCTTCGCTGTTAGGAAAAGGTTCATCCTTCTTTAACTAGATTACATCTGAACTTCAGGAAAATTAGAAATGAAGTGTTATTGGAAAAACAGTCATTTATGTTAGATGTGGAAAGGTTGCTTTTTTATGGTATAACCTGACTGTGCAGTGCTCCTCAACTCTATGAAGCATTTTAGCCTCTTTCAGCTCACTGCGATCTTTACCAGACACAACATACTCCTGTTTTCTAAGCACAAGTTTAGATAAATCTACTGTAAATTCTACTTGCAGAGCATGGATCAGCAACTCTCTAATGAATGCTACCTCCAGCTAACAGTCTACTGTTGCAGTCTGTTAGCTAGAGATATAAATCATACCTCAGATGTCCTTCAGCTTATTAAGTACAGTCAATATTCTACAACCAACTTACTGTCTTTGTTCAGCTCCTCTGTCTTTTTGCCATGCACAGTCATTTCAGATGGGCTTGTTATGTTTCTCTCCACTGTCCTTCATATTAGCTGCTGTTGCTATAACAACCTCTCTAACTCTTGGTATTTGGTCATTAGTCTATCTAAAATTTGTCCTCCACTGGCTGGTTAAAGTGACCGAACATGCCCATCTTAATGACCCCCCATTAGCAGTGGTAGTAGTTTGGCTTGGTCTGTGCTCATTTGCATGCATGTCTTTATACACTGCTGCACACCGTACATGCTTCCTGGTTATTGTAATGCAGCGGCATGGATCCAACTTGATCTGCACACCAATAAATTTTACAGATGAACTTGAACCGTCCCTGACATGGAAACTCAAGCGTTTCATTTTCTTATCTGCTGACTTGTTGTGGTTTGAACCTTGCATTCAACTTACTTTTCCAAACACGAGTGGCAGTAAAATGAATTCGACCCCAAAGCTCTCCTTAAAGGATTCGCACTCAAGAATCAAAGAAGCCCTGGAAATACCAAGATAATCCCTGCAGCTTGCAGTGGAATCAGTCTGTTGTAGACATTGAATTTTTCCAACGTTGGAAAAGATTAACAGCTTCCTCTTCAGTCATGAACGACAAAGAGGTTAAAAACTTCACTCAGCTTGTGGAACGCCAGACAAACTTTAAAACCTAGAGAGGCACCACTCACAAAAGACTTTGAAGTCAGTGTGATGTTTGCAAGGCTGTTTCATCTCTTCTCTATTCAACATTAATTCTATTTAACAGCATTCAAAAAAGACAGCCTGAAGAGGACAAAGCAAGTCTCTAAGAGGTGCTGCTAAAAAATGTTAACTTTAAACTACGTGCAAATGAAAGTGAGGCAGATAGAAATGAAGGAGCTTGTCTGGGGATATATCTAGCAGATATAATATGTTTTGGCTTCTTTTTTAATAAAAGAAAAAATTATGTGACATTAACAGATGCTACAAATATTACTGCCTCCTCCCAATTCACATGATTAAAATGTGTGTTTCATTTCAGTGCGAGTCATTAAGGCTACAACAGGACTGAAATTACCAGGCTGTTAGGAAACAGAAATTGGGTTTATTTTAATAAGGCTGCAAATAACTTCAGTCATACAAATATTAGGGAAATATTAGCTCTGACAGATGAGTTAAAACGAAAATTCATCAGTATGGTGATTATTTTGTTCAAATCAAGGGCATGACCCTGATTTGAACGGGTAAAATAGTTCCCATGCGTGAACACACATCTTAAAGAGGTATTTATGTACCACAGAAGCATCCTCATGAACGTGTGAAAATGTGACCCAATGAGCAGAAACAGCGACCGTGAACAGCTCAGCTGCTCAGCCCTCACCCGCTGGTCTGCTCCGGAGAGGGTATTTGATCTGCCCTGCCCTCTGATTGGCTGTTTTAATAGCACTGACCTTAACTTAGGTATTTTCTAATGGTTCACATTTCCACCATGCCTGTTTAATGTGTTTCTGCTTCGTATTCTCTCACCATGTTATTCATGTGAAGACTCGCTTCACTTATCAGCCTTGTTCAGCCCACCTGGGTGTAGCCTCCTCGTCTCCCTGTCTCATTTACCTATCTCTCCCCTCTCCGCCAGGTTATCTACAGGCTTGTGCTAGTAGATGTCCAGCAGGCTTTTCTTGCTTCAGCTTGTTTCAAGTTTCTGCCCGAGTTCGCGTCCCTGGATTATTCTCTCGTTGCCCATGATGGACCTCTTCTTACTTATTGGATATCTGGACATTGACCCACCGATTCCCGCTCACCATCTGCCTTCCTGTGTTTGACCTTTGCCTGTTTACTGACTTCATATCTGGTGCTCTAACTGTGCAGTTTTTCAGTATCCTAAATATAAGCCATTATCCTGGATTTCTTCTCTTTCTGACATCACCATGGCTGCAGCATCCCTGTCTGTCTCGCACAGCTACAAGTGGTGCTCCATGTACAGAGCAAAAACCCTGACCTCTAAATCTGTTCCCTTTAAAGGCTTACCCCGTGTTGTGCTGTGGCTTAATTCCAGGTCCTCGGTGTCAGTGCAATTTTTGTCATAAACAAGGGACATACTCCTGTAAGTCATCACTGTCACCACAATACAAAGCACAATTACCATATCATATTTTTATAATGCACAATTTACATGTATTAACACTTCAGAGGAAGTTAACCCCCAAGCCGCTATATCGCTGGCGTTGCCGAGCACACCACTCGTGCTGTCAGCAATTTCTAAAGATTGGTAATGTGTGGGGTCAATTGTAATGATTAGCTTACCCTTTAGGTCAGTGACTGACCAATCAGAGGATGAAGGAGAGAACTGAATGCTTGTGTGTTTTGTTTACTAATCTGCGCTTTAAAACTAAGAAGTATTGCCAGTGTCAAGTATGAACATAGTTCTAAGATGAACAATGTTTTTGTGACACTGACACAGTACAAACAAGGCTAATGAACATTTTATATAAGTTAAATTTCCACATGTTTAATTATGGATAAACGTGCCCCAAATATGCAACTGGTCTGAACCTGGAGCCAATTTTTGAAAATGGAGCGATCTATAAAATCAACCTGATTTCTCCTGCTGCTTCAAGACGACAGTCCCTCCGTTCAGATTCACAAGGTCTTTGGCTTGGACACATTTAGGTACAAGTGGAAATCTAAAGCCTCGAAAATATTTTTAGAACCCTTCATCCAACTCTCTTTTCACAGAAGCATCCGGGTGAAGATGGTCAACAGCCTAAAATTCACATGCAGTCATAAAATGACAAGATTTAACATGTAAGTCTTTTATATTTAGTAAGCATTTGGATGTTTTAAAATGTAAATAAAAAAAATTAACTCTTTAATTATTATTTTAGTGTAAATAACCAGGATGTTTTCCTTCCAAAGAGGAAATATTCATGTTGAAGTAACTGATGCCTGCTTGCATAGTTAAAGCTGGAGAATGGTCTGGCTTCATCTCAGCACTGATTTGTTTGTATTTCTTTACATGACACATAATCTTTGGCAGCACTAATCCCAACAATAATGCCCCTGCCTGATTGCATAATCCAAACCTTCATCAAAATCTACTGTCAGGGTTTAGGGTGACGCTTAAGAGACGATGTTTTGCAAAGGAGACTTTGTAAACTGCAGTGTTACCTAAAGCGATTAGAAGGATTTATAAAGACAAAAATTTCTGCCTCCCCTTTAAAATTTATGAAATATCTCTTACTGTTTGTCATCAGAAAGCAGCTATTTCACAACATGTACTCCAAAAATGACCACTTTTATTCCCTTTAATTATCCTTAATATATTAAAATATTCTTAATCAAAACCTGACTTGAACCAACAAGCCAGAAAAAGAAAAGGAGGGAGAAAAGAGGATAAAATATAGGTAAGGTCTGTTTGCTGGTGTTGGTATCAGTCCTTCATTGGTTAGCGTGGATATAATCTAAATCTTGTTGGTGAAAACACACAAAATGAAAGCTTAACCTAATAATCTGTGTTGATGTTTTGTTGAGAACAGAAAAACAGTTAAACAGTGACCACATGTGGGAGAAACACAAAGAAAAATCAGATTCTGTGATTTCATCCTGTTGCCAGGGTAACTAAAGGAACAAATGCAGGTCAAACTGAGTGGAGGACAAAGACACACACATGCATTTCCATGCAGGTGTCTGCATGCAGCGTTAGCTTGTTCTCACATCAGAAAGAGGCCTTTCTCTTTATATTTGGATGTGGAATGGCTTACAGAGGATTCCACCGAAGTCAAAGCATCTCAGAAGTTGCCATTTTGAAGATGCAGCAACTTTTCAGGTTGTGTCAACCTCAGGTTGTGTCAGCATCCTTCTGCTTTGTCACATTATCTTTCTGCCTCTGCTGCAGTTTCTCTTAGTTTGCCTCATTGCTTCTGCTCTGTCCTTCCTTATGACACCTCATTTCTTATTTTACTGTACACATCAGCCTCAGTGATGCACATATCAGGAGTTTCTTCCCATGACATCACTGGGAGGGACTGTGAGAGGATCCGTTTGCATCCTGATCCGAGAGCTACAGGTGGTTGAAAGCACTTTATCTCTATATGCAGGTGCGCATCAGTGAACCATGAAGCAGTGTGCTCTCAACATTTTAGTGCAGTATAAGCATGCATGTGTGCAGCTTGATGCTGAGGCTGTGATGGAGATGTGGTGTAGGATTTCTGTGCGTAGGAGGGACCTCACATGGCATCAGTGGGGGGAGGCAGCAGTGATAGCAAAAGAAGAATGAAGGAAAAAGAGAGAAGATGATACAAAAAGGAAGAAATCTTGTAATTTAAAAAGATGTGGGTGATGGAGAAAACATGCCAGTCATTCTAATTGCTGAAAGTGAGATGAGTAAAGAGATGGCGCTCAGGGAAATTATGTTCCCAGTCAAAATTAAGATGCAACATGTTTTTTTTTTTTGTTTGTTTGTTTTTTTCAAAAAGACTTGGGAAAACACTCACCATGAACTGGACATTGTCAAATCCATTGGCCAGCAGGTGGTTCTCATACTGGACCAGGCCGATGGAGTCTAGCCACTGGCCCACGGACTGCAGCGGGCAGCGGGGACCTATGAGGGGGTGGAGGGGTAAACGCTTCAGTAGGGAGTAGCCGTCCACGCGGTAGCAGCGGCAGTCCGGCTGAGAGAGTTGGCACTGCCACATCATGTTATGGCGGGCAAAGTGGCTGTCAAAGGAGCCCGCCATGCTTTCTGAAGAGTATTTTGGCAAAGCAGCAGAAAGGAGGAAGATGATGGGAGGACAGGTAGAGGGGGGAGGGGGTGGGGGGAGGGCGAAGGGAGAAAGAGGTTAGGCAAGGGGCATGGTGAGAACAGAAGGGGTCAGCATGCAAGGGTGCAAACGGGTGGAGTGTAGATAGTCCAGATGCTGTGGTCTCTGAATCCAGCCAGAGGAGGAAGGAGAAGGGCTGAAAGCTGAAGTTGTATCCAGAAAAGAGCTCCTGTCCTGGGGGTTTAATCCTGCCAGAATTGGGTGCTGGGTAAGACTGGAAGTAAAGATCCGCAAGCAAAAGCAATGTGTTTGTCGTGCACAGAATAGCAGTCGCTTTCTTTTCAGCTGTTGCGCTTGTTCAGTCGCTTCCCTGAGCTTGTGTGTGTGTGCATGAGAGAGAGAGAGAGAGCGAGAGAGAGAGAGAGAGCTGCTGCGTTGTAGATTTCTCTTTATAAAGTACTCCCACTCTCATCTGTATGCTTCTGCAGCCTCCTCTTTCTGTCTCTCCCTCTTTCCTCAGAGCGCTGCCTCCCTCCTTCGCTCCCCCTCTCACTCGCTTCCTTCTGTCTCCCTCCAGTCTCTATCTTCCCTCAGCGGCGATCGACACCCTGCTCTATCAGCCGCTCTACATATATCTGGCTCGCTCTGCTGATAATAGACATCACAGCAGCTCCAGCTTCTTTGTCTTCAAACCAAGCTCCCTCCCACTCACACACACACAGCTTCCTGACTGTATGCATGCAGCTCTATATATACACATGTTTGTGTGTGTGGTTTAACTACGTATGTGCTGGAGAGGGGGCTGAGCTGCTTTAGCACAAACTGGATTTCTGCCTGTGGTAACCATGGTTAGAAGCAGCGTTGAATTGATGGGTGAAAAGAGAGGGAGAAAAGGAGAGGGGAGAGGATCAGGAGGTGAAGTGATGGGGGAGTTAATACAGAGAGAGGGGGTGAATGCAGCAAATAGAGACGACTCGAGGAAGATTCAAGGTGCGCAGGTTAAGAAACTGGAAAAAACAGGTATTTTATGTGCATAAAAAAGGTTTAAATTACATGCAAGAGGCAGGAAAATTCCCAAAAATGACAATTAGGGTTTTCATTTCATAGATTTGTCCATCATTTATTTCTGCAGCGTAAGAAAAGAAAACATTATCTTTGCAGCTGAGGAAATTTCTTTGGCATTTCACCTCAGTTTCTATCCAGTTATTGCAATAGCTTAACCCTTTGGCCATTTTTGTTGAATAATTCTGCCAATTTCAAGGGTTCATCCTGAAAACTCAACTTGATAAATGAGTGGATCATACAGAGCAGGCAGCCAACAAGAATATGCTGTTTTACAGCCAGTGACTGTTCAGTATTATGAGTTAGACCCCCTCCTTCTCATCCTGCATGGGGAAAAGGACGTGCACCATGAGAGCTTGTACTAAGTGTCAATTTCCTGAATTTCAGTGCACGAGTTGGCAGCCCTCGATCTAACTGTTCATAGAGGCTGCAAGTGGACGAGTCCTTCATCTGAACCCATTAAACTCTTGTCAACACTTTGTGTTTGCAAATTTTAATAAGTCCTTTCAGATTTCACTTGATTTTAAACAAAAACGATTCATTTGGATTGTGTTTCATAGTTATTTGCTAAAACAACGTATGGGAAGTGGCGACTTCACCAGAATTCACAAATTTCAAAGATATTTTTTGACCCCTATAGTGTGTTCAGTGATTTCATTTATTTTTTCATGACTCAGAGAATTACTGATTATTTCTTTGGTTTGATAAGACCAGCTAGTTGGATACTGCAGCTTTCAGGGTCGATTCCAGTAATTTCTTACACCAGTTTTGCCTCATTAATGTCTGTGATGGACCCCAGTAGAGCTGAAGATATAGAGAAAATTGATTGTTTAAGCAATGTCCTTACGGGCAATACCAGTAATTGTAGAGATATTTTGACTTGAAAAAGAACACAGATGCATTTTAAGGGCTGCATTTTCACTTCTGTGTCTTATTATGGAGCCCACCTGGTGACAAAAAAAGAAGTAATCCCGTGGCCACGCATTATGAAGTCCTGGTCACAGATACTTATGCGAGGAAAGAAGATAATTAACTTAAACCACACGTTTAAATCATGTTTGAGACCACACGTTTGTTAAACTCGTGTTTATCCGTAAATCGAAGGTCATTGTAATTTTTTCCTAATAAGGTGCAGCCCTAGAATCCAGCAATAAAGCAGAGGGCCAACAACCGTGCAACTTCCCTTTGCACCGCCAGTAAGGAGGAGAGGGGAGAGATTCTTGCTAAGTCCAGTGTAAAGGCTAAATACTAAAGTTTTTTTAATTTGAATTTGAACATTCAATATATGGACAATGAATCATGATAAAAGATGGAAAGGGAGAAACAGAGACTGCATAGCATCCTCTATTAGTGACATCCCAAGGATTTTCTTTTTAATCTGCAGAAATTACAGCCAAACTATGAGATTAATGTTGTAATAAGCCCTAATCCATCCAAACTAATCCAAAAAGTCTGATTTACACCCACACACACATATAAAAAAAACATGCACTCTAATACCTACTTGCGCGTGGTTTACCTGAGGCCTCCTCCTTGATTTCCAATCCGCTGCCTATTCCTGCGCCAATAGAGCTCATAATCTTGTCAATCTGAACAAATAAGAAAAAAAAACACAGAAAGATGAAGAGTTAAAGGGGTGAACGGCACGTCTGAGGGACAAAAACCTCCCGATAATAAGCCTGACTCTACTTTCTGGATTCAAGTGTCACATAACGTGAACGTCATGCAGCCAGCATGTTCGATGGTCCTCATTTCCCCTCATTTTTGCAAATTGAAAAAGAATGGCTGAGCGGCATGTGGCAAAGTGGAGATGAAGGAAGACAGAGATGTGAATGAACAAGCTGCTTTGGCTTAATTAGTGTTTGACTGCTGGGTGTAGCACGGTGGACCGACGGCACATCCGTCCACCTTGCAGGACAGCTGGCTCACCACAGCTCAGAGAAACACCGACAAAAGCAAACTCCAACCTTTTTTTATATAAAATGTTGCAACAAACAGTCTGGGTCATATAAGTTTACACAGCAGTACACTGTGAATATGCCTTTACAGGTGGTCTTTGTAAAGAGGCAACAGAAGAAGAGGAGGAGGAGGCGGTAGCTGGCAGAGGCAGCAGCATACGAACAAACTGGCAGCAACTGAAGCACAGAGATGAGTAGAAATTAGTAAAAAGCACAATAATTACAACGATGGTAGAGGCTCCTGGCAAGGAAGCACTATCTTTCGCCACCCCCTCCCACAACTAAACTGCAGTAAAGATATGAAAAATGAAATTATAATGAAAGGAGATGGGGAGGGGGACCTAAATGTGAGTGCTGCTTTTCTTCGCTGGAGACGACTTTGGGGAAGTAAATGACTAAAACCTGATGCAGAACTCATTGTGGAACTTTTCTCAGCTGATCTCTGCACCTTTGATACGTCTGTTATCAGAGAGGAACATCCAGGGGTTACCAAAGATCTCATTATTTGTGTTGATGAACCCATATGTGAAAAGCTTGTAGTGAATTCTGTAAAGTACCATTGAAACAAAAGTCTCTTCAACAAGCTTGCAAAGAACTTGATGAGGAGGTTCGTTAATCTGAATCAGTTGTGTTTGGGTAGAAAAACATCTAAAACATGCAGGGCAGAGGTACTTGAGGACTGGAATTAAGCAACACTGGTGTGAACTGTTCAAGTATGAAGTTATTGTAAGCAGCGTGTGGTATCAGCAGTGAGGTGGAAATGGTGTACTCTTGTTGTTAGTCGGCTATTTTCAAGTCATTCAAGTCAACTGTTAATTGACTGGTAACAGTTGTTGGATTTTTTTCTTAAATGCACACACACATATCTAGAAATTCTGCACACGTTCTGAATTTACACAGGCACAAATTAGAAAAATGCACAAATGTTCATATGTTGTTTTTTACCTTCAAATAACAAAAAAATGTTTTTTACTTTTTTAATCCTGATCGTGAAATTTACAGATTAACTACAGATCATTGGGCTTCTATGCTTTGGTGCCCAGGGAGAAGCTGGGCTGGAATTAGGGTCTCAGTGGTCCAGAGCAGTTCACCTCACCCAGACACAAGCCCACCACTGCACCACAAGGCTGCCACTCCACCTTTCAACCTCACTGATCTAATAGTTTGGTATGAGTGCATGAATGACCTGGTACACACAAATTTACACACAGATCAGTTTACAAGGTGTAACAGTTGTAATTGCAGAATGGCCCTTGAAGACAACAGCGATGTCATCAGACAGCACCTAGCCGGCTGGGATGCGTCCTCATGAATGATAGATGGATGCTTTTTCATGCTTTTCAGGCTCAGTGTAGCGACAGCCGCAGTCTAACTGAGCTTTTGTAAGGTTGATGAATATCTGTAATAAAGCAATGAGCACTGTGGAAGCCCCAGTACCAGCATATACCAGTGTGAAGGACCAGTGTGTTTTTATGCATGCCCTCTGAGCTAGTTTACACCTTCACACATGACCTGGTTTTGGGGGTTTTGAGACTCTTTTCATGTTTCTAGGTGCCTCAGAAGTTTGCATGTAAACGGTGCATTTAAGTGCTAGTGGAAAGCTGGGTCATCCAGATTTTTTTGGGATGCTTTTTAAACCAGAATAGTTCACCCTTCATGCTAGACATATTGATACTCACTCGTGCTGTAAAAAAAGACTAGACGTTCAGACGGGTTGGCTAGAAGATCTCTGAATGTAGAGTCAGCATTTCACCACTGCTAAGTAACAACATCTTAATAACTATAATCGTCTGTGATATCAAAGTGGGGGCATATTAGAAGACAAATTGAAAGTATATGTTGCATTGCCTTGAAGCTTGTTGCACTAATGAGCATCTTCAGACGACTGACTGTCACGGTTCGTCCCGCGTGGCTTGCCTCTTGCAAACTGTGCAACTCTTTCCTTTCTATGTGCTGCAAATAGATCTGCTTTGTTAATGTTTTTTTGCTCTGAAAGCCCTAAGAATCACTCCAGAAGCCATCTAATATTTTCCTCAAGTAGCACACAATTAACAGGAAAGGTCATTTTAATTGCTGGGAATTAAGAGAAATTCCATATGGTAATTCATCACCATTAGCAAGTTTGGAGTTGTGTTAATTAATGAACATGTGCAGGAAAATGTGGCAAGGAATGCACAAATGGGCTTTCACTCACATGCATTAGCATCATTTTAAAAATAGACATTCTAATTACGGAATTTTCATAATTATGTGCGATGGGAGATGCATTTTTCCTCCAAGGAAATCAAGTGAATAAGTAAAGTGATCTTCATTCTTAGGTTGCATCGCTTTGTAAGCTGTGTGCTGGCTGCAGTGGGAGTGCTGGGTGATGACATGAGAGTAATGTGCCTCCGACTCTAAGTGTTGATAAAGATTTAACAGTGGTGTCCAGTTAATGGGTCACATCTGTGTCAGAGACCTTTTAATAGAATGAGCCTCAGGCACAAACTCTCTTCAGCCCCTGCTCTCTACCCAGTGTAGCAGCAAGTACTTTCTCTCTGAGATCTGGTCTTCCCTGCAGCCCCTGGGCTGCTATAGAAAAACAGTGTGGGTGCATGTTAAATTAGCACTTAGCTCATTCTGCAGCATAGTAGCTGATTCAGTTTCAAAAAGGAGGAAAACTCTAAGCAGCTCGCTGCTGAGAGAGCAGTTTTCATACCTGCAGATGTAGTTTACTTTAAAAACTCACCGGCTTAAATCAATCTTAGTACAAAAATACAAAGCAGAGCAAAAGTCAGGCTAGTCCTCGTTACTGACCCTTTTTTCTTCTTTGTTAAGCCACATCACACCCATACGAATAATTAAAGCATAAAAAAGTAACTCAAGGTATGTCTTCATGTATGATTTCACTTTTAATTCAGTTGTTATTCATTCTAATCTTAAATAAGTCAGATTAACACTGAAGGGCAAAAGGTTGATTGAATTAATGTGCTTAAATGGAATCAATGTTAGTGAGATAAGCAGCGTATTTTCCAAACTCCAACTCCAACTCCTATTTTCCANAGTGAGATAAGCAGCGTATTTTCCAAACTATAAGTCCCATCAGTCATAAAATGTCTCATGAAGAGGAAAAAAAAACATTTATAAGTCACACTGAACCTTAAGTCACATTTATTTTTAAATATATTTCACAAAATCCAAGACCAAGAAGAAACATTTAATCTGGAAAGTTATTCGCTTTTATGCAACAGCAGACGGAACAGGTATGTTAACGTAACACCAGGGTTTCTCCAGGATTTCCTTAAACTGTGAGGGAGAACTAGTCTCCTTATTACACTTGATGAACAGCTGATTGAGGTGCTGGGAAGTATGGAAATGCATACATGACATTTGGCATTTAAAGACACCGACACCGCAGCGTACACAACTCCGTCCTGCCTCCAACAAAGTTTCACATTAAATATGAAATAACCGTGTCAGACAACCCTCCCACCAGGCATGGCGGCTTTTACTTTGCTGTGACGGTGATCGTTTATGTAGCGGAAACCCTGAAAACATTCTTCTTCATAGCAGCACAAAGCTGGGAGGCTGAACAGGTAAGTTAACATAACAAGCAAGTTACCGGTAAGCAAGTTCACCAAGCTCCCATCTCACTCCACATCACTGAATCCATTCAATTCTTCATCCTCTGCGTCGTTTCTGAACATCTCCGCCAGCTGCTGCTTGATTACTGTTTTTACTGCCTAAAGTTTGTAACCAGCAGAATAGGATTTTCTTTTGGAGGCATTTTGTTTGTGTTCAGTTTTTTTTATTTGTCTTTATGTTTTAGTAATTTTTTTCAGTGGTACAGGAGCAGCAAAAACTGTGGTTATCACAAACATAGAGCCCCCTTTGGTGGCTGTAGACGGTAATGTGTACTCCTTGTTCATGTCGGAATGAATTTACATTTAAAATA
>CM047997.1:22978648-22999017 GCA_026261665.1 Melanotaenia duboulayi
CACTTCGGTTTCTTTTTTTTTTAAAGTACTTTATTTACTTGGTTGATAAATAATTGAAATGACACAAAAAGGTTACCTCACTGTAAGGTAAGGAAAATAGAAATAAACTATAATGTCCTGTCTATTTTCCAATCATGATGATCTCTACCTCTGAAGCTCCTCATGTATGGGAGAGTATTCTCAGCTTACCAGACAGGAAACATTTCCTGGCCTCATACTGACCCCATATCAACACTAAGCCACCTTTAGGTGATTCCCAAAGAGGTATTAGCTGAAAATGTGGCATATCTCAGCGTAGTGTACAGTGTGACCGTCAAAGGTTTGAGGAAACTGAAGGTGGAGGACGAAAGAAGTGTCTGAGCCAAAAAAAAAAATACTACAGATTAACAGGATCTGAAATGATGTCCTTAAAGAAACTGAAAATAAATCCACTGACACAAGATGAGAGATACGTCTTGCTCCTTAATTTATCCATCTACTTTTGGAGTCTCATCAGAAATGGTGTCTGGGAAGAGTGGCTGCCATTCTTAAAGGAGTCAGTCCAGATTTGTGTCTGGTACTGTTTGCTACATGACTGGCAACATCTGTAATGATGTGATGAACTTCTTGAAGCAGTGTTTGAAGCAGCGTGTCATCTTGACAGAGAACAGAACAAAAGGCAAGCAGCATCTAAAGAAGAGCTTTAAAACATTCTTAAAGCAGCATGGAGAGCTATTTCTGAAAACTACTTATAGAATGAAAAGACCACTTGTCTAAGAGGACAGAAACCAGGCCTCTCAGACTGTGTTGAAGAACAAAAAAGTAATCAGTAAATATTGACTTTTCAGTTCATCATTACACAGATTCTGTTTCAGCCTTATAAACTGTTTCCATTTCTATCTTTCCATCCAATTCTGCAGCCATTTTGCATTTAGCCAGCAGATTATAAAGAAATAAGGGTTTGCAACTTTAAAGTAGCACTACATTAGGTTCCAACCTGGAGCCACCGTTGCCCAAAGCTGAGAAACCAGACTCAGCTTCTGTGCTGGAGAAGCTACATTTTGCATATTGATTCAGCACAGAAACTCAAGGGGAAATTATTGGAGAAAAAGGGGAAAAAAGAGAAAGAAAGACAATATTGGATGACTTTTACTGGGCAGAGAGAGCTCAGAGAAGAGACAGGATGCAAGATGAATTAGCCGTCGTTAGCTGTTAACATCTGCCAAAGTTCAGTAGTGTTGCTTAAAGTAAAACTGTACAGTACTGTATGAAAAGTGTCAGAGCTAACGCTGATTAACTGCCTTATTGTCTTTTTATTATCTTGGTTGAGTCAAAAAGCTGTATGGTAGGAAAAAGTCCTCTAACCTCCTCCCACTCAGCGGTGAAGGATGGCGTTCGCTCCAGTCGTCCAGGGCTGGGACCCTCCCGTGAGCTGGGACTTCCAGGGCCTTGGCCCCGTGATCCAGACCCCCAACTATGCTCTTCCTAAACAGAAACAATAAAACACATTTTCTTTTCGACAGCTTTACAACTCAAACATGACATGCACAATGAACCCAAATGTTTAAACCATAAAGTAAGAATGATTAGTGTTTAGAGGAAAAAAAAGTATTTACATCAACATTTTATTGAAAATTACACTACTTTCAAACAGATTATGCATTTAGCCAGTTATTTATTTACACTGAATTAAAGACATTTCAAATGTGCCAGACAGCAGGAAACGCGGTGGCCCAGATTAGGAAGTTCTCTAACTGGCTGAACTGGTTTGAAGCATTTCTGTGGTCACACCATGATACAAGCTTTAGTTTAGAGAGCTGAATAGTTAACAGAAAATGTTTTTGTTGTTTATATTAAACAGACATTTCTCTGTCAACTTAAGCTTTTAAAAAATGCCAAACTTTTAAAAAGATTTAATAAAAGAAACCAGTTTTTCTTGAGTCTTTTCGGAGGACCTTAGACAGTCAGAGGCGGAGATAACTAATTTATCTAAATGGGGGAAAGAAAAATCTTGCATCAGCTCACCTGAACAGGGGACACAGCCACAAGGTTAGAATCTGACTTGGACAGAGACTTGGACAGCTGCAAGTCCAAAACGCTGCGAGGCATGGACCTCATCCTACCCAGAGTACAGGCCCTCTCTTCGTAGCCAGCCCCTGATGAACCGTCCTTGGCCACACCTCCTGTCTGTCTCCCCTGTAGCTCTGGAACGTCTCCGTTTTGCCCAGAGAAATAAGATGATGGGTGGCTCAGCGAAGGCCAACCAAGAGACTGATCCACCTGCTCGCAGTTCCTGGGTTGAGCCTGGTCCTGGTTGACCCTGGTGTGGAAAATAGTCCTATACACAACCTGTGGTTTTTGGGAGTCACCGGCCAACCTTTGAGGTGATGACTCACGCCCTGTCCTGGAGAAAACCTGAGACGCTCCTCCACCAATCACAATGCTGAACTCTGGGGTCTGCAGCAGGCTGCTCTGGGCATCTGCAGAAGTATATTTAAAATGTTTGGGGCTATAAAGGTGGTAAGGTGTATCAGGGGGCTCACAAGCTGGGGAAGATCCATGAAGAAGGCCTGCAAACTCCTCTGGGATGCGGCTCTTCCTGTGTTCCTCCAACAGAGGGTTTGATTTGGATGAAGCACTAAGAGGGGGAGGAGGTGGATCCCGCTGATATGGCCCGTCTTCTGCAGAGAGAACACACAAAAACACATGGACTGACCCATCACAACCAAAACACCAACACAGACTTACCCTAACGAAGCAGAAATCACACATTTATACAAGCTGCACAAATTAAACAATCTTTGAAAATGTTGAGGAAAATACTGAATAAAGAACATAGAGAATAAATTATTTAGTTAAGAAAAAATACATAAAACAAAAGCTGCAAATAGAAAGTTAATGAGGTAAATCTTCTGCTTCCCTGTAAAAAAGCTGTTTGGTCTGAGGAGAAATAAAAGAACTCCTGACTTGGATTTTACACCTCGGTTCCTTCGCTGTGGGTGCAAATAGTGCGCTTGGAGCCTGAACTTGTGCATATTTGCATGAACTCATGGAGACAGATGTACTTAGACCATTGACTGGCTTTTGTTTTCTTCTTTTTTTTTTTGAGGGGATGCTTTCAGAGGCCCACTCACTGTCTGTGTGCAGCGGGCTGAAAGAAGTCGCTGAAAGCTTCTTTTCATTCTGTTTGGAGGTGTAATTGTAGATGCATGTCTGGGTTTCTGTGAGCATGTGTCCAGGTCTGTTTTATTACTCGTTTCTCAGTGTGTGTATAGCTGTGTTTGCACAAAACTAAATGAAAATGTCTTTTTCTAAAAGTTAGAATCACAGTAAAATCATCTGATACAAGCTGCATAACTAAACTTTTCTAGCTTGATCATTTATTATGTTTCACCGAATCAGCTGTAGGTCATGGTCATAACATTAAAGCCTCATTTATGCTCCATGTTTAACAGGTGTGTGCATATGTGTGCTTCTTCTGTGTCCTCTGCATGCATATCTTGGTCTGTTTTTACAGAATTGGTGGATGCAAACCCAGACAAAGCAAACAGGGCAGTGCCACTGGATTGCAGGACCAGTGTTGCAAAGCTCATCAGCAACCAGTGAAAGGAACACAGAAGAAGAGGCTGTGATATCTTTAATAGCTACAGACCACCACCGTCCACTGTACTGCCTCTTTTTATGTCTCTTTCTGATAATATACCCAAATAGTGAAAAATGTTTGGCCCAAATTTGGCCTTGACTTACGGAGTTGACTAAATGTGAGTGTGGCAGCCAAAACTCAGCCACATGTGGCCCAAAAGGAAATTGCCATTTGGCAGGCTTCCTGTTTTCCACTTCTGGCCCACAAAATACTTGCCATACTCAACATCTAGGCCAAAAACTGACATCTGGACCACATGTGGCCCACAGAAGACTTGCCATAATCCAAGCCAGGCTGGCAACTGACATCTGGTCCACACAACACTTGCCAGTGCCATACCTGAGCCATAAGTACGTTATGATGATCTTCTCCACTGTCCCTATGTTTGCTGAAACTGATGTGGTAATTCTGAAGTGAACTCTGAACTCTGTACAGTCCTCTAGTAGATGTATTACCTAACAACCATGGCAATGCTGGGCACAAATTGTGACATCCCACTCCACTGGTTGAGCTACGCTTCCTCTTCATCATGGTGTTACCTTTCCAGCTTCGTGGTCTCCGAACTATAGTAAGGTGGCCACCGGTTCATGGGTCCACTGGTGGTCCAAATCTTCTGTGGTCTGAACATTTGATACCTTCCTCCTTGACCCAGTTTCGTGACACACATGGGAGTGTGGTGGCTGTGACATTTGATAATGTTTGACACAGATCTACATAAAAGGAGGATAAACTAAAGTTTAAGACTTGCACTAATAATATTAAAAGGATCTTATCAGTGTACACAATCCTGCTGCTGTTAGTCCTACCAAGACTTGGTGTCATCTCTTACTCATTTATATATTTTTTGTTGAAGTTTCACTCTGGCAGTTATATTAGTGTTGATCATTTCAGTCATTACATGTTTTAACAGAAAGAAAAAAAAATAAAGAAAATGTAGATATTTGCTAATAAAATGCATTCAAATATGTATTAGTTTGGGGCAGTATACCCTTTTCTTTTTAATTAATCTTATTCCACAACAATGGTTTAAAAATCCTAAACAGTGTTCTCGACATGGTGCAGCTGGAAACTGTTTCAGGTGGAAACTTTTTCACTGCTGCATCACTAAACAAGCAGCTGCTGTGTTTTTGGAAATGTTGAGTGGTGAAAAAAGAAGGTAAAGCTATAGCAGACTTTGAAACTGAACACAAGAACACAGAAAAAAGGAGCTGTATCTGCTTTCTGGAAATACTTTGGTCTGACAAACAACAAACAACTATCTTCTGCAAATTTTGTTAAGCTAAAGTTGTTGCCAGGGTAACAAGATCAATTTCCTGCCTCACCTCAGCCACAAACATGCTTTTGGGTACCAAAAATGTATAAAACTAAGACCAGCATCCTCCACATCTTCAGGTTAAAGTAAACGGTTGAGTCAGATGTCACTTTTAGAAACATTTGCAAGATTCACTATGGCAAAAAAGCTAATTGGGGATAAATATAATCAATGTGGTCACATTCCATAGAGCCAAAAACATGGTTCTGATAAGTACTGCAGAGAAAAACGGACTTGGGGCTATGATCAGGACACCGTGGCAGTTTTCTTAGTGGGGTGGCTAGTTTCCAGTCATGCTGGGAATCAAAAATATCATCAAATCTAGTGAAATTGATTTTATGTTTGAAATAGACCATGTTATATTATTTTGGTTATAATGTCCAGTGCTAATATGTGTCATGAACAAGGGCAACAAGCAGAATATCTACATATGCAAAGTGCTCACCAAAAAGCTGAAGTACAATGGCTATAAATTCTCACTTTAGTGGACTTCTTTTATGTAGCCAAATCAAAGGTAAGCAAGCTGATGCTGACCTCCAACTAAAGGAAAATGAATGAGTATGCATAAATCCATTTGCATGGAGCACCCTTGTTGTGGTAAGGCTGAAAAATAAAACAGCTCCATTTATTTCTGTGCATTTATGCATCTCCTAGAAAAACAAACAGTAGGGAGGCCAGCCCCCTGCAATGATTGGTTGGCTTACCCATCCTGAGCAGGCACCCCAAACCGCTCCACATCGGAAAGCCTTTCATTGGATGTAAAATCAGTTTCCACTCGCGGTTGCTGGATAAATCATCACCTATTTATGTTTTTACCAGGAAATGACAAACTCTAAAATACTACAAAGGATACACATTGAGTAAGACATGATGTGAAAATAGCTGAACATTAAATCTGACTTCATGGGGACTTGAAGCTAAAATGTCATGCATATTTTGTCATACAGGGTAGTTCTGTGTTTGTCCCATAATATTTACAGTACATGTAAATGGACACATGCTGTGTGAGACTGAATTTGCTGGGATTGAGTCCTGAATATATGCAGCTCAACGTATCCCCTGCAGGTAAATGACTAAATGTTTTCCTTGTGCTGGGTGAGTTGTGGAAACAGTGCAGAGAACTGGATTTATTCAGTCAGCAGCATCACTGCAGAGCAAAGGACGCTGGACTAAGCTTGAAAACAAGAAATAATCTTAGACATGCAAGAGATGCATATGAGTACTGTAACCACGAGAACTAAACACAAACATGGTGATCTTGAAAACGTGTGCAACTGTAGTTGCTCCTGGGTAACAACCTCCTAGTTATCCAGGCGGTAAAGCGCAGATATTAATGTTTTATTCATTTTTAGACCCTTTTATGCAAAGTGGAGGAACATATTTGATGGCAATATAAAGTTCAGCATTTTGCCAAAAGAAGTGAGGATGTCAGGGATCTTCCAGCTAAAAGATGACACTACTTCCTGATCTGCAGCCACCCCAGAGAAGCTGCTGCTAATCGAATGTGTCTAAGTTGATGTAAGCTCAGCTGAATGAACATTTCATGCCTCATATCCCATCATTTCTTGATCAGTAGATAAAAGATTAGTAAAAAACAAAACATGTCATCTCGCAGCTCTTCAAAAACACACAAATGAGAGCAGAAATCCCCCATCAACTCTGATTATTTCCCACTCAGTTTCTGAAACTCTAATGTAACATGATGCCTTGTCATATCAACCCTCATCGTCCTAACAGGAAAAAGATGTGTGTGAGTCAATTTCTTACCCTTTTCTCCTCCCGTTTCACTCACATGGTGTTAACATCGTGTACCAAGACATGTACGCAATCATACCACTGATAAGCATCTTTCTTTCTCTCTTACACACACCCTTTCCCATCAGTGTTTTGCTCTAATGAATAGAGTAGTAGCTGTACCTGTCCACTTCCAAGTAAATACAAACTTACCAGTCATGTAATCCAAACTGTCGGCTGAATAATTGCATGTACCCCAACACCACCCACCTTCACACTCATTCACACACAACGAGCCGAGTGCTTCAGCTCATTCTTCTGCACATCCAGCCCCGTTTAGATATGCAGCAACCACATAAAACAAATCACAAAAATCACTTCTCCCCTCAGAACTTCCCCCTCTGAGAATAAGTGAAGTGATTAAGTGGAACAACAATCATGTCACTCCCCCAACAGAGAGCCATTTCATTTAAAAAGTGCATTTTCTCAGCACCACTGCGATGTTTGCTGTGCTTAAATTCACAGAAGACACCATTTACTGTCTTTACGTAACGAGGGTTGAACTGAAAAAGTAATCTCTTTAGTTACAACCAATCCTCAGAGTTTCACAGCATGAACTGGAAAACAGGTTCACTGAACTCTGTCCTCACTTCATAACTGTTTTTAATCGCTAATACCCCTAAAAACGAGCAATATACTTACCGTTCTTCACATTGTATTTATAATGCGGTTCTAGACTTCTCACTCCATCCTTCTCTCTTTATTTATGAGTATCATTGGTAGCTATGGCAACAGAGAACCACAGAACCAGTAAGTCTCCCAGTTTTGGGGCATTTTGGTGCTTCTGACCTCCACGAAATCATGGGTAACAGTACACTAAGTATATATATATATATATATACAGTACTGAAAGAGTCATTGCAGAAGTAGTAGTAGCTGTTTTTTTCGTCACTGAAAACAAGCAGGAACTTTTTATAGTTTCAGGCAAAGACAAACCAACCCAGCGTCAGCTGTCCTGAGAAGCATACTGACAAAATTATACCATGTAGAAGTCAGATTTATGGATGATTAGCATTAGAGATTTCTTGTTTTTCTTTGGCTAAGCTTCTTCCTACTCTCCAAAAAAGAAGAAAAACATCATTAAGCTCCTAAACTGTGTTTAAGTCAAAGTGTGCAGCTTACCTGAGGATCCACTGGTAGGATGAACCAAAAAAAACAACTAACTATATGTGTTTTACGACAGATGTATACTTCAAATCTCTATCAGGCTCCTGCTAAAATACAGCAAGTGTCTAAGAATGAGATGGTAAAACAGATGCGTCACTCTGCATACCTGCATTTCTATTGCAACACTACTGTGCACCACACAACTGTAAACAAGCAGAGGCATGCTAAAGCACAGCCTAGAAACCCATCCCATATGGATGTGTTGTGTTCGCATGTAAACAAACTGCAGTAATCTCTTTACTCAGAAAACATATGTCTGTTGTTTTTGCATGTTTCCGGTGTGTAATAAACCGGTTCAGACTGATCCGTCTCGGTCGTATAACGGCAGACAAAGGTCCCTAAAAGCAGTTATTTTAGCACTAATTTGAATTACAGAAGCAGTTTGTGTCTTTCGGCTGAAGGAAACTTTATCTCTAGAGGTGTCAGAGTACAAACAGTTCAACAGTAATGCCGATTGTACTGATAGGGCTATTACATGAGTACAGACAGATATGGACACATGATGCATTTTGCATGGAGGGAAGTTTTTATGTTTGTTTGTTTTGGTTGACACAAAATAATTTGAAGTATTTAAATGTGTTATCAAATTAGAAAACATCTAAATTCCCCATTTCTTGCAGCACAGCAGTCACTCCAGTGATCATCTGATCCAATAACACAATAATACAAGGGTCAGGGGACATAAGAAATATTAGATGCATCAACAAGCAGGTGTGGGAGACTTTGCATTGATTCACTCATGTGAACTATTTTGTAGTCTGTACATATACTTGCAACAGTCATGTAGATGGAAAGCAAAAGAAGAAACTTGTAAAAATGTGATTTCCACCCTTGATAGGAAATAGTTTATTATATTTATTTATTTTTAAATAGCTTCTTCAAATGTAAGGACATTTTATATGATGCAGAAACAGAAATAATCACAAATTCCCATAAAAAGTAACATCAACAATAGTTTTAATTCATTGAAGTGTCCTTGTTAAAACGTGACATAAATCTGAATGAGTGAAATCAAAGGCCTGCACCTGGAATGCAAACATAATTAACATCATTAGTTACTCCATATCTATACACACTTACACAACCAAGCAAAACTCCCAGTTACAGTCACAGTTTTCTAGTCTTCTTCAACATATTCTTATAAAAAAAATTGGTTCTGGTGAAACGTTTTTAATTTCATTTGTCCACATCATATTCATCATAGATGTATCATGAGAAATAAACAAGTTGAGACACTTTAACTGCCCCTGAGGAGCTGCAGTGAAGCAATGAGGGTCTTAAAAATCCCAGACCCGGACAGCGAGGGATCTGATGAACCATCCTTATTGTTTTTATTAAGATATTTTGAATGTCAGAGCTCAGCAATATACTGTCAGCCATGTGCTAACAAAGTCTGTTTGAAGCTGTTCAGTTGTTTCACTTTCAGCTCAGTGTGAGCGTCTCTGGCTGTTTTGTATCATGAGGGGATTATTTTCATGAGACAACGGACTTAGATGTTCTTAGTGAACAAATTGGCTAATCAGCCTCCCTAATTTCCGTGCTTATTCACAGGGACCCTACTCCAAAATCAAAAACCTCACACAGCTAGTTTGCACCTGCTAGATTATACTGGTATGTAAATATTTATGTAAATATGGTCCCTTTACAGGAGGAAGACTTAATCCCACAGTAGCAAATAAGTTTAAAGCAAGAAGAAGTTTGGGGACAAAAAACAATGTAAGTAGTTAAAAAATGGCAAAGTAAAGACAACATCAACAACAATTTTAAGGTATATTCTGCTTTCCCTTAAAGCCTCAATACTGAAGTGAACTTTCTCACTTTCTAATGGCGGCCTCTTCACCATCCGTCTTTCAGCTTGTCTCTTCTCTGAGCTCTCTCCAGCCAGTAAAAGTCAGTCTGATGTTGACTCTTATTTCTTTCTTTCTCTCTTTATTTTCTTCACTTCTTCCAGTAATGTCCTCTTCAGTTTCTTTGCCGTATACGGCACGGTACGCGTTCAAAATGACCACTGTGTTGATATCCAGTTGCTATCACGTGCAAATTGCTGTAAAGCAAAATGCGGCTGTATAGTGATGCTCCGGAATGGGAAAATAAAAGTTGTGAAGTGTGGTTTCTCGGCCTCGAGACACTGCTGGGCAACAAAGACTCCAGGATTACACACAATGAACGTCACCGCGCCATCATAACGAGTCAGAAGCACAGGCTTTACAGTTATGTAGCGCTACTTTAATGCTGCCCAGCACTCTGAAGGAAGAAGGAGGCAGAAAAAAAGGAAAATAAGGAAGAAGAGAGTAGTTTGAAGCAGCTAGAAGGAGGTTGCAAATGAAACAGAGGTGACAGAGACATAGCGGCGGTGGGTTCAGGGGGTTATCTGACCAAACAGAAAACAGATTTTGAGAGGAAGGACAAATAAGCAATGCAGAGGCAAACTGTTGCAATCAAACAACCACATTGCAGTGGAAGTATTTGCAAATGGGAAAGAGGATTTGATGATGTGAGGAGTAAGATGAAAGATGAGCAGAGATGAACGAAAAGAGAACTTGATGAAATGAGTAACTGAATGACGGAAAGAGACAAATGGACGCCTGTTGAAATGAGAGAAAAACGCATTCATGACTGTTCATCTACACATGATCACAACAGTCGTCTACTACAAGTTTCAAAGAGTTTTACAAAGTAAAAAAACATTTTTCCAACATTTATTTATACTTGATGGAACTTTAAACTCCATCAAAACACTTTGCAACCATCAGGTGTCTCATCACGTTTTTATAATTTTGTGGATTTTGGTGTGTTTAGGCTACAACTCTAAACACACACCATCGTCTTACAAACTGGGATGCTTTCTTGTGTGTGTGTGGTAGGAGGAGGAGCCGAGAGACGATGCAAACACCTGATAAGGACGTGTTCATCACTACATCTCTTGTGGTGCCTCGCTGAATGTTATTAGAAACTACAGAGTAATATCTGAACTGTCAGTCATCTCCCCGATAAAACTCTGAGCCACATTTCCTTAGTGGTGCTGGCTCGAAGAAATCCTCCCCAGCTGCTGCAGCCTCAGGTACTAATCTAACACCCAGTTATTGCTGGGGCTATTTGAACAAACTTACACCCAAATGATACTCCAACATTACTGGGACTGGTGATGACAAAAACTTAAATTCTGAGTCGTTGATGTGAGAAAGTGGAAAAGCAACAGGAAATTTAATGAGCAACATGAGAGCTACAGAAATGCTCCTTTCAAGTGTTGTTGGAAATGTCACATTAATTAGCTAAAAGCACCGTCATGTACTCCCAAGTGGCAGGAGGAAAGTTTCATTTATACCAAGATGTTATTTTTAATTTAATCAGCTGCAGCAGATGCTGTCTGTCTACACAGAGGAAAAATGGATTATGAACAGCATGTTTTAAACAAGTTTGGTTAACTCAACTCTCCTGAAGTGATGCTTTTGTTATAAACAACTAACTCCTGGCTCTTTACCTTCATCATAATGTGATTTAACATAATTTGAAACATGATTACATTTTATTTAATGTTAACATTTATTTTTGCACATTTTTCATTGATTTTATGGATTATGTGAGCCTAATTCTTTATACTAGTACCCCCCAAATCCTCTAGTTCCACTGACACGTCGTATCTGTGAAATGAATTTAAGAATCAAAATTTAGAGTGAGGGCATATTTTGGATTTTTCTAGCTGCTGACAGTGGAAAGTAACTGGTAAAGGAAGATCAACCATATGTTTCAGCCTTTTCTACAGCAGATGAAGATCACTTAGTTGTCATGACAACTGAGCTTTCACCATATCATTTTTTCTTCCAGTATGGCAGGAAAAGTCTCATAGGTTCCATAACGGCCACCCCAGAAGCTCGAAAAGAATTGTCCCATTTGTATCGTAACTATTTTATCAAGACAAAAACGTGGAATTGAGCTTAGAGGGTGTGATTTTAAACACCCATTCTGTATATGTGCATGAAATAAAAATTATGTTAACATGTTGTAGTAGTTTTTTCTTATTTTTAAAGAAACATTTAAATGCCAATCATATTGTTCCTGAGTGAGATACTTCCTGTATCTTTCTTGCAGCGACTTGAAGAAGCCTCTGACTGAACACACTCTTCGTTGTGTGAAGAATTGTCCAAGATGTTGGTTCTGGACGATCCAGGAGCTCCAGAGTAGTCTTCAGCACAGAGCCGGCTTTCTTAATATTGATTTTTGAAAGATAATATAGACAAAACCTCATAGTTCATTGTCCTGTGTGGACATCTATTCCTTTACCATGACATCTCCAAGATGAAAAGCACCGCAGGATTTCTCCTTTTTAGCTAAATAAACAACCTCACATTTTCCATAAGAACGCGGAAGAAATGTTTTGAATTTCCTCATCTTTTCTCTCTACCTTGCTCCTGCCCTCCATCCTCTTGGTTTCCTCTTCAACTTGTGTGAGATTCGGTGTTATTATCCTCTTTAATTTGTTTTTAGAGAGCTTAATAAGTGTATCTTAGTAAATAGCTTTTCCGTTGCCATGGATACTCATCATAGAAGATATTAAGTAAAGTCCATGGAGAAACAGCATGGCCTCCTCACCAGCATGAAAAAAATCTGTTTAAAATAAATCTGAACAGTAGACTAAGAAAAAGTCGACTTTATTTAATGTAAAGTACATAATGCATCATGAATATCTCTTAAGTTGCACTGTATACAGTACTCCTGTCATTTGTACCGTGTAGTCAGCTGCATATTTAAAGGCAACTATTCATAACACAAGATGTAGAGATATGGTCCATCCACCTCCTTCAGGCATCTTACATTTTTAATAAGGGTAAAAAAAGATTCCTGGTCATCATGGTCCAAGATGAAAATGATGACAGATTACTACATATGCTGGAAATCAGCCTCGGCGCTGTCACAGCCGCTAACATTACAGTAACAGGCTGGGCTCCTCTCCTCCCTGTGGGAGGCAGAGTCGGAGATTGGACTCCCTGCTGAGAGCATTACTTCATTACTGATAGCCTGAACAAACCAAACACATCTTTGAGGTGGAGAGGGGCCACCATGTAGACAATGAATTCACACTTTCATTTTCCAACTCAAGTAGGTAGAGTTTATTGCCACGGCAACTGGCTTGTCTCCCACGGTTACACATTTTTCAAGTCTTTTGAAGAGTGGCAGCGGTCTCTCACTTGCGTTGCTGAAATTACATTTTACTGGTGTGAGACAGCAGGGAAGAGTGAGAGGCTGGTAACAGATGAGGTCAGCAGTGATTAGAAGTTGTAGGTTTTGTATAAATGAAGCTCTCATTTTCAGTCATCCTAAATAAGAACTCAATAAAGGATAAATCTAAAGGAGAAAGGACAAGATAAGGCTAATCTTGCGTATACAACACAAAACAATATCCTATCCAAAGGGCTTTATTTGGCATTAAATATAATAAAAAAACAATGTAGAGCTGTCATAGTACTGCACACTACACTATACTGATGTGCAATGCTACACCTCAGGTCCCTTATTAATTTTAATTGTCACTGAGGGTGACCAAAAGCAGGACAGATTTCTCTGAACATATTAATAATTTCTTTTACACTGTCAGTCTGTATGCATATCAGTGTGAGCCTGTTTTGAGTCCACAGCTCCCAAACATGACTCATCATCACCTCACATCTCAGTATTCAAGACAAACCATAAAATAGCAGAGGAGATTTAAGTAAGAATACAAAGATGAAAACAAGAAAGCAGAAGAGAGGAGTTTGGTTTATGGATAGCTCAACATAAATATGAAGCAAAAAGGAGTTTTAATGATGCTTCAAGTTTTGAAGCTGCAGCCAGAAACAGCTTTAAACAGAATACTAACAAACATGCCCACGGTACATGGTTACTAAGATTTTCCTCTTGGGGATTAATAAAGTACCGAATATTAGGATTCATCCTCCAAGAAAGTTGTTTCTGTGCATAAAATTTAAGTCAAAATTCAAGCCTGTAGCTGGTGGGTACCATGAACATACCAAGCTAACAGTTACTGAGACACTCATAGCAACATTAAAACAGCCGCCACAAAAAGCCAAGGACAGATTGAGTAATGGACTTAAAAGCAAAAAAGAAGCTTTGCAGAAAATTCTGTTGTTTTAAAGCCCGATATTATGACCTGATGCTATGAAATACCTTTCACATATCACATAATTGGTGCAATTAAGCCCAACTGTATCAAGTGTAAGGGTATCATTATACACATGGGGGGAAGACTCTCCCTGAAGGAGCAGTAAAGTTTCACTAAAAGATTTTCTGTTAATATCACAGTAAAAAGATGTTCTTATAGGGAAAAATAGATTCTACATGTTTGAATTTTACCAAAAGTCATCTGGAAAGGTATTTAAACATATAGATGAAACTGAAATTTAACTTGTGGCCATCAAAGAAAATGAAGTGGCACAAACCCCTCACCTACAAAATGAAGCATGGTGGCGGCAGCATCATGCTGTGGGGATTGTGCCAGGAAAAGGATAGATGCTGTATAAAAAATACCTCTAAAACAATTGTGAATATAAGGTAGGTTTCCAGTTAAAAATTAAAATGACCCCAGCAGCAATGGCCTACACAATCAGACCACAGTCTGGCTGAAAATGGAGACTGGACACCAGCAGTATCCACACGGCTTGAAGAAGTTGGGGCAGTTTTGTACTAGTAAAAATCCCAGTAGCTTAATGTGTCAAACATACAGATGCAGTCATGAATCATGGCTTGTTGTTTATGAGGCTGGGTAGTTGCTCAGGGTGCAGATGTTTCCACATACTGAGCGATGGTAGGAAGTATCCTCGAGGCAAGCCTGATTCTCGGAGCAGCTTTCTGCTGAGAAACCTTGTACATTGAAATTCATGTACATGGGACTTTGAGATGTAATTTCTATTTCCCGGCGGCATTTTTAAACAGGATTATGCACCCTGTAATGTGGCAAAAATTATTCAGGAATAATTTGGACGCTCTCTGGGATGTGCTGGACAAACAGGTCAGGAATCATGAGGGAGCAGCTTTGTACTGACAGTAAAGGGAACATTGCCTGGTTTTCCATGTTTCATCTGTAGTGTTAAAACAATGTCTTTTCACATTAAATATCAACTAAAGCTAAAAAATTAAAATTAAAATCGTCTTTGTTCCATATTTCCTTGAATGGTCAAAGTTGAAGATTAAGGCTAATCTTGAAATGCTAATATTATTAATTTAAAAACTGGAAACAAGCAGGTGAGGTCCTCTTTATTCTGCTGTGAATTCCTTGGTGCCACGGGACACCTTCAGAGGTTTTATAAAGTCCAGGCCTCGACATGTCAGACCTGTTTCAGTGGTGCAAGAGGGACAAATAAAGAATTAGTTGGGTGGCTTTAAGGTTGTTTTTCCTCGGTTGTTTGGAAACTACCTGGCTTGATGGTGTTAGTCTAATAGCCATGCTGCAAGCACGGCTAAATGCAGTTAACCACCTCATCAAACACAGCACTCAAAAAAGTCTGAAACCTGTCATGTTAGCTCAGCTGCCTGAGGGGACAAGTAAATTAGAGCAAGTGCACTAAATGTATGATCAACCACATCCTGCTCATTAATAAATCCCTGCAGTTAATTAGGGATGCATCGCCGAGGGAAGTGCAATTCAGAAGAAAACAAAAAAAAAAGGTAACTGTCCAGAGTCCACCGAAGCGGTGCTTTCGTTTGGTTTTTATACATTGGAAAGATGTAATAGTTGCAACAACTATTAATATGTACCCCCACTGTGTACTGAGAGAGCAGTTTCTCCATCAAAAATGAAATCCTATTAACCTAACAATGACATGATGTCACAAGAATTCATTCTAGTTTCTCCTCCCACCAATCAAATCTGACCAAACAGCCTTTATATTTGATCACTTCACCAGAGAGGAGAGTTATATCCACTGTGTTTTTCATCCGTCACACTCCCGGGGATCACATTCAGCTTCATTTATATGGAAGCCAAGTCTTCAGACAGCATCTCTGCTTAAAATGCCACAACATGCAGGGAGATAATTAACATGGATAATGTGCCCATGCAAACTTAGACAATCTAAGTGGTTTGTGCAGAAGGATGTCTGTATAGTTCTGAGCTGAAGTCAAAGTGCAGGTGGACTGTGTGACACTTGAGGACAGGAGACTGATATACACAAATCAGAATGAGTGAACTTGAGTTTAAGTAAATACACAACAAGTGCTACACACTCACACAAAGCAGTCCATCGCATCCCAATAATGCTCCATTAACTGATCGAGATTATTGATTGTTCAACTGGTTTGTGGTTGGTTCCACAAATTTCACGACAGACCAAAATTAAACATTAGAATTTGATTCCTAAAAGAAATGGCAAGCACTAAGAAAAAGAGAGAGTTATCTACATCGAGTGCTTCCACAGGTGAGCTAGGAAGAGAGAAAAGGTCTTTATCTAATTAAAAAAAGGCTCTGCAGATAAAACGTCGCTACTGAGAATGCCAGAAAATGGGCCTGAAGTAGATACTAAACTAAACTAAAAGCAGAAACCACTCCTTTGTAGTTTATGCCACAACCTGCATGGCATGAAGATCAGCTTTTTAAAACTACAATGATGCAGAAAAAGTGGCTTCAAACAGAAGAAAAAAGATGGTTACGGTCAAAATGCTTTTTTAAAAAACTCTTTATAGTTTATTTTAACACAAAAGCTTCATGTTTGCATCAGTCTTTGATGCTAGCGATGTTTTCTTTTTTTTTTGAACTGTAAGAGAATCACTCTTTTCTTGAACCAACATCTGAGCGCAGTGTCAACAACAGAAACCACTTTTATGGCCGCCGGTGGTTGACGAGAACTTGTCATAAACATACCACCAAAATGTAGCAGAAAAACTGATCTACAAGTGTTGTTTTTCATCCCTTGATGAAAAAACTGTCCATTTAAATCTATTCTGGTCTCAACCAGCTTCTGAAGAAAACATCTGACTCTTTTAGCTAAAATGCTTTTGGCTAAAAACCACTGGTAACAGTTCTTATGAAAGTCATATGTCTGAGTCAGTTGGGAATTAGAAAGCTAAAGCAGTAAGCTGAATGGTACTTAAACACTCCATAAAGCTGAGGCAGACATCTCTGTATGACAACTAAAGGTCAAATACTTTGTAAAACCTGCATCGTGCCTGTAAAGTTACTACATACACAGCTTCATCAGAAACACTAAACACCCTCTAGCTGAATAACACACCTGCAGATTTATGCATTTTTTTCTCACTGACTTGTTGCGGGGGGGCAATGCATAATTCATAGAGTTCAACTGCTTTTGCAAAACACTGCAGTGCACTTCGAACTCTGCACTGAAGCAATATTTTTGCATGCAATGTCCAGCATTACATAAACCTTAGTTACGTAGCATAACAGCAGCACCAGTGATGGATCAGGTTATAAATAGGGCTACTTTTTGTCCAACAGCCCACACAGGTGGCTGACACCAGCATAATTTGCTGCAGGCCTGGGGGGCTCAGGGTATAATGTGAGATTAGTGTTGGGTCAGGGTTTTTAGGGAATGAATGAGAGACGAGATACAGATGTGGAGGCACAGGAAGGAAAGAACTTATATGGTGTGCAGGGAAAAAGTGTTCTCACAATTTCTTGTCCTCATTTTTTCTCAGTGCTTCCCCATAAAATCTCACATTTCATTTTCCTGATTTTTGTTCATCAACCCCCCCACCCTCACCTCTTCCTTCAAAAACATTAGACTTTCATTCTCTATCTCTCACCCACTCTCTTTTTCACTGGCATCCTTTGATTTCTGTGACTCTGCCTTCTGTACCCACATACATATACACTCCATTCTCTCCTTCTCTGACTCTCTCTCCCTGTAAGCCACTTGTTACCATGGCTACCCCACAATGGGCCTTATAAAGCTAATAAGTAGAGAGAGCAGGAGGGATGAGCAAAGCACCAGAAGAAAACGGAGGAGGAAAAAAAGGGGAAAAATTAAAAGGAGAAATAAAATGGATTCCAATCTATTCCTGGTGTTGGAACTTAAGGCAAAAAGAGCGAGAGAGACACAGAGAGAGAGAAAAACAAATACAAGTATTCATTTAGGACACAGTACTGGCTTTAACTAGGAAGTCTTGTCATTAAGAACTTATGTGTTTAAGAGTGTGAAGAGGCACTACACCTCTAGAATAGAAAAGTCTTTATTTCAGTGTTTCTACTTAGTCACTATGTTTTGATTTGGTTCAGAAAAATCTGCTGGCAACAGCAAATATTCAAGAAAAAAAGAAAAATACAGTAGCCATTAAAGCCTCTGCAGAGTTAGTGAAGTAGTGGTTGAGATTACAAAACAAAAATAAAAACAAATAAAATTTAATTAAAAGCTATAAAACAAATTAATTAATTCATGTAAGAGAGGAGAAGGGGGGAAAGTAACACAGCTAGAGATAGGACAAGYCAACATTTGACTTTTTTAATGACCCATTAATTGGAACAAAGTGCTTTAAAGCAGGAAAACAAAATGTACAAGGCAAAGATTGAAAAATATAGAGAATGTCRTGTTTTGTRTYGGTCATGTTATTTGGTTCATATTTAACGCAACAAAATTAATATTTTGTATTGATTCCTGAAATAAAATAAATAAAAGGGAAATTACAAAAACAATGTTGATGAAATTATTAATCCATTACATGTTGTCATCTAAGAAGAATGTGACCCTCATCAATATTAACTCAGCTTTATGTTTCTGGTTAAAAAGCCCACATCAGCCCTGACTCACTTTCCAAAGCTAATATTAAAGCAATGATGCAAATGCTTAAATTCTCATGCATGGATTCAGAGCTGTAAACGGTACACAGCATCACTGTGCAGTATATTCTATGGCAGAACATGGAAATGTGTTGAAAGTGAAACAGAACTTTTGGTTTCTGATCAATAATCGCTTTTTAGAAAACATCTGTCTCACTTCAGCATCAGGCCAAGATTCAGCAAGTAGCTTCCAAAGGGTAAGAACACACACTTTTAACACAAACATCATCGCGGTGCTTCAGTGGGAATAATAGCTGAAGATGTCTCACTCAGGTTTAAATCTGTGTGTGTGTCTCTGTGCACACACACACCTGTGGATTGGTACTGTGTCTTTCCTTTCAAGATCAAAGTGAAGCTGGGCCTCTGAACTGCTTCTGGATGAAAGAGCGGACACACACACACACACACACACACACACACACACACACTCAGAGGAAACATGTCGTGCCTGGTCGACTTCCTCGGTGCTGGCGTTTCCGTTGCTGCCTGATAGCAGCGGGTGTGAGCAACAGTTGGACTGAAACCCAGGTGAGAGAAGGAAGTATCAATGATGACATCACCAGCTAACTGTCACCGAGGCCACCACTTTGCCATGGCAACAAGTATCTATGGTAACTTTTTAGGAAGTGACACTGAAAACATGAAGGTCAGGAGTAAATGAGGGCAAACAGGAAGTCAAGAAAAAGCTGAGCAGCAGCCGAACCAGTTCTATTAATAGAAACACGTAAACAGGAAGCTTGTTTGCATTATTCTTCAGTCTTAAAATGTGTATATGCACAGATTTATTGTAAGTTTCACCTGATCTGATGTTGAAAATGAAATGAGGGAACTTTATTCTTTACTGGCATCTGAACTGATGGCAGTTCTCTAGTTTTCCTCACCGTTGTAAATAATGCCTTACACGGACTAACATGTTGGACCTAAATTCCATGAAAAAAAAAACCCACACATGCACATGCTTCGCTCTGCCAAGCCAAGCTTTGAACCAACTAAAACTATGAGTTGTTTTGCATGTGAGCACCACTGAACACCACAAAGCTGACTCTTAACCAACGTCTGGTCTTCATGTGATTTTATTTTGTTGTTTATTTTTCATTTATGTAATTAAAAAAATCCCAAAGGGGTGCCTAATTTTATTTGATGTAAGCCGTAACTATTTTAAATGTTTAAACATTCAAATCTATCCTTTTAATTGCAGATTATTATCAGATTAAATTAAATAGAAAAATATTTTACCATGAAATAAAATAAAATAAATAAATGATAAATGGAATTGATATTAATATTATTATTATTATTATTAATAATAATAATAATAACAATAATAATAATAATAATAATAATAATAATAATAATAATAAAGCTGTCAAACAATTAAAATTTTTTATCACATAATCACAGCTTTCAAATGAATTAATCACGATTATTCACCTTTCGCGACTATGCCTGAAATTTGCCTGGGTAAACGTCAGATGTCCAAAGGTCAGTAAATGCAGCATGTAATGTACTTCTACAGTCTGTTCTAACACATCTACCATGTTCTAGATCATAACTGAATTAAAATGTTTTCTAATTAATTATAAAAATAATAATAAAAAAACAGCAGAAGTTAAACAGCCGACGTTGATGAAGAAACTCTGATAAAACTGATCATCTGGATAAAAACAGCCTTTTTCTTTTATCGTTTAAGA
>CM047997.1:22999198-23023951 GCA_026261665.1 Melanotaenia duboulayi
ATCTAGACCTAAAAAAGGTCTAATTTGTGGCTCGCTCCGGTGTGCTGTCCATGGTCCTGAACCATGGAAAATTAAATGAAATTTTAGTGTGGCTAGATTAAAGATATACTGAAAACGACCAACAGGCTGCCCGAGTTCAACTTTAAGCTTCTTTTGGTAGAAAGTTTTAGTCACACCTGAATTGTTTGCTCAGAAATCAACACAATAGATACACTTGGAACCGGCCAATCAGATCGCTGCTGTTTCTGGATTATAACACCACTGTAATTATTCTAATTTAATAAATGCGGTCTTAATTTAATAAAAGTTATTGTAAGTACCTAATTATTATAGATTAGAATTATTTGGTGAATTCTGAATGGTATTTTCTACAATCTGAGATCTGATGTTAGCCTCTAAGGCTTTTAGCTCCTGGCTGAGGCCTTCTGTGTGACAGCAGCAGAAATATGATTTTAATTTTCCGGGACTCAGAGCAAAAGATGAAGTTTCCTTTAGTCCCCAGGCTGAAAGAGTGTTGACGCAATGATGAAGATGAAGCTCAGCAAGGAGACAAGGGAGAAAAAAAACGTAATAGGATGAGCTTAGAGGACTTATATTACTAAAATAATCATTCAGAACAAAGCTAAAGTCATTCAGTATGTGACTCAGAGAGGATTACATTAAAAATATGTAACTTCCATTAACTTTGCTGATAATCAAGTCAAGTTAAAAATTTTAAACTGGACTATTTTATGCTTTTATAAATATCTAAAATTTATTTTTACAGAGTTTCTGGTATTTAATTAAAAAATAATCTTTTGACAACCAAAAACATAATTTTAACTACAACAACCATAAATATAAATAGTTGATTTGTTGGCTGCTTCTCCAACGACATGTTTCAGCCGGGACTTCAGAGCATGACGGGAGGAGAGGGATTACGTGCGCTAACACTCAGCCTTTAATGCCACCTGTCTTGTAAGGGAAACAAGGTGAGTCTCACCTGTGAGGTGACAGTCGTCGTTGGAGCCTGCTGAGTCCTCCTGATTGGGGCTGAGTGGGGGGCTGGCAGGGGGGCTGGTGCTGAAGCTGGCGTAGCCCAGGGAAGAGCTCACCTCACTGGGCTCACAGCTGTGGTTGACTGGCCTCTGGACATCCAGGGACGAGGACAGAGAGGTGCGCTGCTTGGGCTGAAGACAGAAGAAAGAACCAAAAAATCTTTTGATGGGTTTGACTAAGATTTATGAAATCAGGAGGTAAATTAGACAAAGATGCACAGACTAAAAGTGGAGTGATGAAAGACAACTAATAGCTCACTTCAAACCTACAAACAAGCAATACAGTCCTGATTAAGCCTAATTAAACTCTAGACAGGCATCTGCTACAGATGAACCTCAGCTCTCAAAAACCTGCTGCTGTGCTTCAAAAACCACTCAGGTAGTTAAAACTGTTGGCAGACATGTAGGATCACGTGTGATCAGACATGCAAGAGACAGTCTGTGTTTTCTCTGGGACTCAACACAAAACCTGAACCTGCAGAGAGACAAAGAAAGAATGAGAGAAGATAAAAACGGTGAATCTGAAGTCTCCTTTGAGTCTCAGAGAAAAAAAAAAACAGTGAGGCTACAAAGACAAGACAAAATGGAGGAGCGAATAAAAAGAAACAGAAACTGTAGAAAGTTCAACCATTTTCAGAATGACAAGAAAATTACTGAAAGACATGAGGAGGCAGGTGCAGGACGGTTATGCAGGACAGACATAATTAAGACACAAATAGAGATAAAATGGAAAATTCTGGTATGAAGCAGAGTTCATGATGATCACAGCATAACAAAGAAGAAAAGTTGGGAGTAAATGATGGAAATAGGAGGTCAGAACGGGAAGAAACTGACATGAAAGCTGCGTTTGTCAAGTTGTCAAGATTAAACATTGTTTCTGCAAGAACTTAAAGATAAATACTGATGACACAAAGAAACTGGCAACAGAATAAAGACATCAGGTCCCACTATAAACTAAATATAAGATGATATCAACCCTGTTTCCAACGTTTACCTCCTTTCACCTGCGTCCCCTTCATCCCAAACATGCTTACTTACTAAAATATCTCCAATCAAAGCTATAACACCAACTATAAAATATTAGGAATCTAACTTTATTCTTCTAATAAAATCCACATTAGTTCTTATTTCCAAAGTACGGCTGAATGTTTTCTGTCCAGCGTCGGAGGAATCCGGAGACGACATCAACAGTAACAACACTAAATGAAGTTTTATCTAGTCGTTTTATACCAAAAAATAAACAACTTAACTTAATTTTATTATTTTTTCAACATTGTTTCTTTCCATAATAATCATCCATCAACTTCCGCTCACCATTTCTCCATCCTACCCCCACCCCCTCCCCGTCCGGTCCAGCTGCTCAGCCCCCAAAATCCTGAGAGGTTCACCACAGCACACCAACAGTAGCAGTATGAATACAAATTAAAAAAAGAAAAGAAAAAGAAAAGAAAAACCAAAGTGGAAATCACACTAAAAAAAGGGAAATACGTCTGTTCATTAGCTAAACTAAATGTGTTTCATTTGGTCCGACATAAGAACTGGTCCGACCGTCTGATCAACTCTCAGCAGGAAGCAACTGAATTTAAACTAAAAAATAAATAACACTAATAAATTGTGTTGATTTATGTGTCGTTGGAAAGCCTAACTTCCTAACTTTTAGGAGTTATACCTCTATGGAAGGAGCAACACGGGGAAATATGTGGGTGGTCCCCTCTCAAAATAAAATGTGTAGAAATCCACAATAAAATTCTTCTGTCTGTATTCAATTTTTTTTTTTTTTTTTACTTATTGTGATTTTATTTGAGGTAGAAATTCAAACCAAATCCACGTCAACCGCAGAGAATTCAGCTCAGCCACAGCAATGATCTCTTTTTCCTCTTCAATATTCCAGAGAATCACACTGCAGCAGCAACCTGCAGAGACCAGGGATGTTTACAGGACCAATGCATCAAGCAGACAAGATCACAGCAGCCCAGCGAGGCATCAGGGAATAAAGACAATGATGCATGAGCCCAACAGGGAGTCAGTCTGAGTGGGCACAGGGAGGGAGGTTACACAGTCCAGCTGACAAAAATGTGTATTCCTTTCATTTATCTTTTTACTGGACGCTGGACTTACAATAAATAGATACACATTCAAGCTAAATCCTTATAGATTTCAATTCCTCAATAAAGCACTGATGATTTATGGTGAAGAATAAATATAAGAAAGTTTATTGAACATCATTGCATTACTGTAATATTAATCCATTTCTTAACATGAGCTCATAGAAACCAGATAAAACCGGTCTGGTCGAGGCACGTCGAGGATGGAAGTCAAGGCCGAGACGTGTAATATTTAATGAGTTTAATTGTAACTTTAATTTCTCCAATTCATCACTAAAACATGTCTTTACTGCAGCACTTATCCGCCTTGTCTGTGTACTTAGCCTCCAAGTCTTCACTCTGAACTTGTGCTTATTAAAAACTTGAGAAAACACACACACACACACACACAGTCACAGACACTTACAACAAAACACACTGCAGCTGTCTTCGGTATTAACAATGCAAACGGGTGGCGGGCTAATGAACATGTCATGGCCGAATAGAARGGATTAATGAGCTTAGATACAGATGCACATGCAAAGACAACACACACACATTTACACACACCAACACGCATCAGGCAGGGAGGCAGGCGGACCTGCACGCATGACTAAACTTTCCCTCGATYGCAGCAGCATCCCTGGAGGCGTAACACGCCGTTTAACACTTCACTAATGTGTCCTGATGCTAAAGAACAGCACACCCWTTAAAAATGTAATTCCACACCTGAAACAAGGTGTGATGACTTCATGTTTGCCTGAATGAAAATATGAAAACCAAGAAATTATTGGTTTATTTGACATATAAAGGGATGAGACACAAGATCGGATGTTTTACAGATTAAAGCTGAACAGAAACAAGATTTATTGTGCAAACTGCACCAAAAATTATGAGAAACATGCTTTCATTAAGTCTCTTTTGTTATCAGCAGTAAAATAACACGAGCAGGGAGCTGAAAGGTAATTATTTTAATGATGCTGCCTGTTGTAATTAATATTTTCAGATGACAAAGCAACTTCTTTTCCGATTATATAAACAATAATGCCGGATGTGGACCATTGAATGTGTCTTTTGTTGTTAGTGTTTGTTTTTCTATCCACATCCTTTCTTCTTTTATTTAATTTCAGGGGCTTCACACATCAACAAAAAGATGTAAACACACAAATGCAGATGAGAAGATGCTCAAAGGAGCTTTCAGAGGGAGGAGTGGAAAATGAAAGAAGAGTCCAAACTAAAATTTCCAAACTGTAGCTCTTAAAAGCATCACCTTCGTTCCCCATTTTCTTCAGATAACTTTACATTCACCTCAGTTTTTCAGCATATTTCTCCCTCTACAATCACTTTTAGAAACTTTCTGCACAGAGCCTCTTGGCCCTGATACACTTTGACAGCTACATTGATTCTTCTACGAAGGCCAGGCTCAAATTCACCCCGTGTGCTAAAGCGTAAACCCTCTTCTCTCCAGACACACATGCTCCCTCCACAATCACTGAAGTGCGATAACTTCCTGTGCTCTCATGCGGCCACTGATCAAAACAGATGCTGTGCAAAGGTTGCTGACTTGCTGGTTTACAGATCTTTCAGCTTTTTGTTGCAAGAAGTTAAACTGCCTCAAGTTTAAATGTTAACTTTGTGAGCCGCATTAAATGTGTTATAATGAGCCACCAGGTTAATGCTTCTCTCACATTGAGGAGACACACATGGCAGCAACACATCTCATATTTCCAGTCGTTATTAAAGACCAGTTGTTTTCCATTTTAAATGAGCTTTGGTCCAAAGAAGACAGCAGTGTTTCAGGATCCTGTTCACATCTGGCACCTTCTCTGCATGATGGAGCTTTAACCTGCATTTGTGGATTTCAGGGTGAACAGTGTAGTTATTAAATGCTCATCCAGTTCTTTAATTTTTGCCAATAATTTTTCAGCCTTTTGCCGCCGCCGTTCTAATCAAATTAAAAAAAGCTCATCATCCCAGCATCCTCAGCATCCTCAACATCCCAATGTTTTTGAGAAATGAGGGTTATCAAAAATGTTGCTTCTACCAACTTAAAACATTGACCACATCCCTGCAGAGGGAAGCACCTACAGCAGGCTGAATGGTGAATAGACATAAACTATATAACAGTCTGCAACCTCAGTTTTGTTCTACATTTGAACTACTTGTATTTCCTCACACTTGAGCTTCCTCTGCCAGAAACGTTCTTTTTGCTTATTTTCTGCTTTAAAACCTCAAAGCTGTTTGTTTCCTACCACATCTATAGAGGCTTACAATCTGAAATCCAGTGGAGAGGCCAGCTGAGGGTACCAATCCTTTGGGCTCATGAACTGCATGCTTTATTGAAATCATCAAAATGCTACAAACAAATCCTTTAATACAGGTGCCAACTACCAGGAACTAGTTTAGAACTCCCACTGGAGAGCTTTTAGCATTAGCTTGGGTCAGTTCAATTAGAGCCCAGGCCTCTCCTGGGGGGCCACAGGCTGAAAAGCAAATCTCTTAAGCCACATATAAAAACACAAAACTCCTAGTTGTACCAGCAAGTTGAAATGTAGAGAAAGAGAAAGAAAAGAAGCAGTTAAACCACAGGGATTTCTTCCTTTTCTCTCTATCTTGCTACCCTCCATCAAAATGGCATTTAAAGTGATGAAGATGTGTGTAATTACAATGTCAGAGGGACATTCAGCACATACACATCTACAGCTGCTAGATGCGTGTGTCCACACTAACGAGCTTGATGATGATTGATGATCTGTTGAGTGTGTGTTTGGAAAACATCTTTACAAGATCCAGAATATAAACTGATCAAACTGTAATTGATACTGGTCGAGTATCAGATCTTTAATCTACTTCTCGCTCTTCTGAACATGACTCTGTTTAACTGATGAACAGTTTTCTCCCAACTGTTCACATCTGATTTGTTTCTAGCATACAGCCTAAAATTAGCTTCTTTTAGCTTCATCTGTTTTACAGTGCAGCTGAAGGTCCATTACCATGAAATATTTGTAAGCATCCACCGGAATGGACCACTAAACCCACATCCTCCACACTTTTGAAAAGCTTTCTATGCCACGGTGATCCAGCACCGCTTTAACAAAGACCCGGAGCTGATCCGGAGAAGTTGGGACACCTGTAGGAAGCGTAGCACCAGCCTCCCAGATCCCATCAATCTCTCCTGCTGCTAAACATTATTACATTGTTGACACATTTCAGTGCTTTTTGTTTTTATTTTTCATGCAACTCCTCAGTATTTATTAACCTCCTGCAGCTCTTCACTTACATTTGTAGCTTTTCAAGTTATTTACTGGACTTGAACTTCTTAAATTTCAATGTTCTAAGATATTTGACTGGTCGAGTATGATGTGTGTCATTTTTTAATGCAGCCTCAGTTGCAGAAACAAATCGGGTGGGTGGTTGTTTTTTTTTCCTTTTTCTTGTGAAGACAATAAAAAGAATGTTGGTTATAAAAAAAGATAAAAATCTTCATAACGCTGAACTGCAGCAGCTTCTCTGGACATCAATGCTCTCACATTAAAGTCGAAGCATGAAGCTGCGTGTGCATGACTTGTTATGTCTGATGTGACCACGTGATTGTCTGAACTAGCGTCTCCTCTCTGTGGGCTCGAACACGAGATCTATCATGCGTTCTCTACAACCACGTACGCCTCATAGGATGGAGTGATTATTCAAATGACACACACACACATTCACACACAAGCAGCAAAGTAGGACACTGAGCCAGTGGGCATGAAACTGATAACCCCATGACACAGTGCAGCCATCTAAGGCCTTCCTGTCTTTAATGTCTTTCATCTCTTCTGAGGTTCACGTCCCATCTGGCCTTGAACGCATCAAGAGATCCGGCGTGTTCAGATGACAGTTTGGACATAAAGCAAAGCATGTAGACATGAAATTGACCCAAAGATGAAGCCTGAGGATTTCAGTCAGCATAGCGAGTGTGATCAAGTTTGTTTTTTAAGTCTGCAGTGAGGCTGCGGTATTAGAAGTGTGGGAGTCGAGTAATCTCTGTTGAAGCAGGATTTAAAGAGCAAAGTTACTCAGAAAACACTTACTTACTGCAAAACCCTGAAAGAAATCTTCTTGTAGAGGGACAGAGAGCTGTCCACTCTCATTTTAGACCAAAGATATCAATCCAAGTTCATTTTATTGATTCATTTGATAAAGAATTGCAAGTTTTTCAACTGGTTGTTTGATATCAGTGAACTCTTTTATGAAATCCTGAAAGATGATCATAACATTTACATACAACAAGAAAGGATCATTTTTACTTCTAGTAAAACCTCATTGATTTTCTAATACAGATTATAGAAATATGAACTGGGGCATTAAACAGCTCCTACAACATACAACACTTGTGTGTATTTTCCTGTATAGGAGTGTTGGGTGTACACAGTAAACTGCTGAAATAACCAGCGGGAGCACTAAAATGAAATGAAATGAATTCTCTAGTATTAATTATGCACTATAAAATTGAACTCGGGTGCTTCTTGATTATGTGCGCTTCAAGCTGAGTGGAGGCCCGCTGGGCACCACGTGTGATCCCTCTACACACATTAGCGAACATGCCAAAGAAAGGAGGAGAGGTAGGAAAACAAAGGAGGAGGAGATGTGATCGGGGTTAATCAAGGACTTTTAAGGAGTCAGAGGATGAATTTAGAGTTCATAAAGCACATAAAAACTCTTCATTTTGGATGAAGAAGAAACTTTTCATCTTGCAAGTTGACTTTTAATTACCAACACTGATTATGCAGCTGAGGTGGGTAGTTTCCTCTGTGTGTGTGTGTGTGTGTGTTATGTCACATCTTCCTCTCATTGAGAAAACTGCCTTTAATTATCAAGGTACAAAACATCCATGCTGTGCTTGTTTGTCTGGCACCAGCGACAGAAGTGAGAGCAAGAAATTTATCTCAAGTCCCTGATGAAGCTGACTTGTTGCATCTGAATCGCTGTGTTGATTCCAGGTTCATTCATGATTAGTGGCATTAAATTAGTCTGTTCAGGCAGAGCAGGTCTGCTACAGAGAGGACAGACGGTGGGATTTTCTATGCATTTCACTGAGTTTAGGCTACAGGGACCGTTCCCCATTTCTGAGATGATGTTTCTGATACATACTTTATCNCATTTCTGAGATGATGTTTCTGATACATATGTAATAAAGTGCACATCCCTAACATTACCCCGGCTGCCCAGGGGGCTCCATCCTAATAATGGAGATGCTACATTTTTATTAGATTCCTCGCATATGTGTGAGTCATTTCTGTATCATGAGGCAAAGATGATGAGATGCCTCAGCTTCAGGCAGCCAGGCTTGGTTCCTCCCTCTGGATCCTATTAGACACACGTCTTCCGTGTTTTCAATTTCACAACATTTTAATGATTAAATAAGCAACTATAATGTTTTAAAAACTAAAACAAACCTGTTTATGTGGAGAGGAAGAGATGAGGTAGAGTAGAACAACAATAGCATCTGGAAAAATGTGAGTCCAGTGCAGGGATGATCGGGTCGGTATATTTTTTAGAATATGGAATTAACACTGTGTTAATATAAATTATGCCATTTGTTTCCCCTGCCTGGTCCTTCCATGTCTTCTGTGTCACATGCTTGTTGTCGACGATGTTGCCTTGTAATATTTTATCTAATATTTTATATTCATTCAAATGAAGAAATATAATTTTACATTTTAATCATCATCTTTAAAGATTTATTTTCCTTTGGTTTCAGTTTAATTAGTGATTGATATATTTTATTGTCATTTTATAGCCACAAGTCATGAGTTATTTTTATATTTCATATTGCCCATAAAATGAAGATGTGCTCTGTACAATCGTGGGTTTTTCCATTAAAGGTAAAGATCGTAAGATTTACTGACATCTAGTTGTAAACATGGGCACAGTAATGAATTCAAATGACAGCTCAGTTGTGAAAGTATGGTGGCCGTCAGTGGCCAAACTTCTTCCAGACATAAACACGTTTACATCTGTGAGTGGATCCAGTGGCCTCAGGTGCAGCGATGACTGCACTACAGGTAACCTTTTAGCATTGTGTACATGTGTACTGTCTTCTTCTATGGTCCTTCTAAGGTGTTACTTATCTCAAACGGAGATCTAGTTCGTATCAAAAAAAGCCAGCACCGCAGTTTTAAAGCTAAGAGAGTTCTCGCTTCACACAGAGTTGTTTGTCCGTTCAGAGACACCGTAGTAAAGTGATTAGAAGTTTTTTTAATGATATAATATTTTTTTCTGTCACTGACCTTTGATTTTGTCACATGCTGCACCTTTAAGGGGCAGAAATCATGTCTATGAAAATGTACCAGAAACTTATCTTATTGAAAGTTTAGTTTCTAGTTTAATGTTCCACATCCTAGATTATAATATTGTGGAGGTTTACGGATGAGACTGGAGGTGACTCCAAATTTGAAAACATTTGATGGATAGTATTACACTTAACACTTATATTACATCTACATCACACAACTTTATTCAATCAAACAAGTCCTGTCAGTTGCAGAGGATCCTGTTAATATAACAGAAACATACTTTGCATTTCTTAAACCGGTTAGTCGTCTTCCTTTCTAAATCCAGGATGCACTGACAGTGTTAACCTGGACTTACATGAACTCAGAGAAAGTGACAAACTAAAAAAGAAAGGTGTACATATACATGTATAGATGTGTTTGCTGGCTTTTTTTATATCCACAGTATTGTAGCTACTTAAAAAAATCAAGCCTCAGTTTCAAAGCCTGATCTTGGTTTTCATGATCAGGATGTGAGGCTCTCATGTACAGACATTACGGACAATTTTAGACACAAAGTACCCCAAGAAGACAGCCAGACAGAAGTATGTAGATGAAGCAGAAACAATCAGCAGGACAGAAACAGACAGGGATGTTTAAGGCGTGTGTGTGTGTCTCTGTGTGTGTGTGGGAGGGTGCAGGTGTTAGCTGCTGGTGGGTGGATGCTGTGATGTTCAATAATGCATCAGGTGCCCCTACAACACATTCATTAGTGTGTGTGGACGTTCACCTGTGGGCGGATGACTCTCTCGATGTTCTTCAGGGCCGTGTCGGGGGAGGGGGGGGAGCAGTCTGGTGTGGGGCCAGTTGAGCAGTTGTCATGGTTACTGTGCTCCCCCTCACTCACTGGTACATGGGACAGGTGACCTTGGAGAAAAAGGAGCGTGTGAGAAGCAGCCAGAGAGACTATGAAGGTATTTGTTTGCTTTTTCTTGTACTAGAACACAACCAGTGTGAAGGCAAAGTCTGAGGTTGAGTTAATCTGGACTCTTCTCATGAGAAAAAGATAACAAACATGAGAAACAGATGCAGCTATGATAGCTTAGAAAGTTTTGTCTGATGTACAAAGAGACAGGATTAGAGCAGGATTAGGACATGACACATCAAACACTAAAAAAGTGTCAGATTTTTAAAGATTTGGTCTTCTTCTTCTAAATAAAATCAAATATGTAACATGAATTCATTACTTGCTAACAGTGACATTTTATACATTTATACGTGTTGTTTTTATATTAAAATGAAGAAAAAAAAATACAATGTTTTTCCAATTCCTTTAATCAAATGAAAAAAAAACTGACATAACACATCTGCAACCACAAACTATCAACCCAGCTGTTCATTATAGATACAAAGAAGATTCTCACATAGCACAGAATAAATTCAGTTTTCTTAATGCACATATGAAAGTAAGCTTTCAGGATGAAGATCAAATGAGTTCAGCACAGCTTTGGATGTCAACACAGCGCAGCGGTAACATCCAGGTCAAGTAGCATGTCTCAGATTAAAAACTAAATTTAATCTTGGCAACCGTTATCCGTTTTTCCCATTTTTTGACAGCACTGCAGAGCTCCCTCAGCTAGAGACTCCTTCACCCCAAATGTGTGAAGGAACACTATCGCAGATCCTTCCTTCCTGCAGCAGATGCATGGTCCATCTGCGCCCAGTAGACCAAAAACACACCATGCACAATGACAGAGCATAAATTATTATTACACATATTTTTTTTTTCTCTTTAATGTATATATCTCAACAAATTTGTTTCATTTATAATTTCTTTTGTGGATTTAACTGCTGATCCTTTTTGTTGCTGCTGTTCCACTAGAATAAAGATCTTATCTTGTCTTATTTAAAAAATGTATAAGGAAAAGAAATGAAAAAGTATTTACAAACGCAGGGCAGAAGTCAACGTTCAGGTTTTGTACCTTTGCACTGAAGCTGCTAAGCAGTCAGAGATGTTTACAATATAAAAAACTGGCTTATTTGTTTCATGAAGATGTTTTAAAAGGGACATAATTATTATAATTAATGAAGATGTAGGATTAAAATGTTCATGTTTCCTCTGACTTTCCATAATTTCCACGGCCATGCATGCGTTCATTAAAAAGAAAAAACAAACAACTTCTGCTGTATGTTGTATGTAATTATATAAGAGGAGGAACCATCGAGCTTCACTAGTATGTTGGTTAGATTTGCTTTTGTGTGTTTGAAAATGTCTTGCACAGCTGACCTGTGCAATTTGGTGTCAGAGAACATGTGTCACACACACACACACACACGGAACATGTGTGGCAACCGAGCGTGGAGCTAATTTCCCCGGTGTAAGACCTTTTAACAGAGGGAAGGGAAAAGAGAAAGGAGAGAGAGGAGGAAAGTGCTGAAACGCCCTGAATTAAATTTCAGAGGGATGAAGCATTTGTCTTAATCAAGAACAAAATGAACACACACCAACACACACCCCTGCCACAATGCTGTTGTCAGACACAAACACAGCAGCTTCCTGTCAGCTACCACATGCCTACACGGATCCTATCAGGTGGCAAAGTATCACCCAATTATATTGTGAGACTCAGTCTGGACCATAACACACACAAACACACACGGGATGAGCTCTCAAGCAGAGAAACGGTCTTAGTTCGTTACTTTGGGGGATTTGTTGCTTTGAGATACATGATGAACTCAGTACAAAAAGTAAGGATATTTTAGAGCAGTGGTTCCCAAGCTTTTTATCCTGGGACCACCTACCCCCCATCATCCGCTGCCTCTTCCAGTTCCAGTTCACTGGAACGGGATGTTTCTGCTTGCACCCAGTTATACACAGACAGTATACACAGTATGTTATACCAAAACAAAACCAACCAGTGATGTTTGTCCATGAAAAAACTAATGTCCACCTTGGGCTTGCATATCCCTAACAAAGGTGTAATGTTAGTGACAGCCAGTCGTTGTGGACATCGAGCCTGTACTTTAGTTTTTATTGTTAAGAGGCTGCTGAAGGTCACCTCCGACACATATGTCGTGCTGAAAGGGAGAAGCACCTTCAAAACTGCATGTTTGGCCAGTTTAGGCACAAAAGAGTGTCCTTTGATCATTCCAAAAATTTCCATATCTGTTCTGTGCAAATTATGAATAACACCCGTCTTCACACCCGAGGTATTCCACATCCTCAAGGCTGGAAGAGTACGGATCCATGAGCCACGATTCTTTTAATAAGTGTGCATCAATGTCAGCAAAGCGAGCCTTAATTTGTTCCTGAAGCATGTTCATGTGCCGGGTGAACTCTGCATGTAAAGACGCACTAGCTGTTCAATCAGCAGTAGAAACTTCCCGTTTGAGATTTTCCTAACTCAGTTGTCTGATGCGCCTCATCCTCACACAGCTGGGCGAACAGGAGCGGGTTTTAATGAGGTTGACCACTTTAACAACAGCTGCCAGGGTGTTACTGAGGTCTTCTGAAAGGTTTTTACTGGCCAGTGTTTGGCGATGTGTCATTCAGTGGAAAATTGCACATTTTCTTTGTTAAATCCCCGGTTTTTAACCATCATCGCTGCGACCCGCTCAGTCCAGCATGAAACAATATTTTCATAAGGCAGGCTGTTGGATGAGAGGTAAGAGTCCACAGCCATAAAAATGTCTTTGGCCCGTTGTTGTTGTGACTAGATTGGTGGACATGAGAATGTCTTGTTTCAGTTCAATAAAGTGCACATAAACTATGAGATTCGTCCGACACTGTTGTCGTTTCATCCAACTGAATTGCAATCACAACGTTCCGAGTTTCTCATGCAGCTGCTTTGTCTGAGAATGGGACTGTTTTCACTTTTTCCACCACCTGAGATCCACATAGTCTCCCCATAATTTCAGGCCAGCAGGTTTGATTAGCTGCTCTTCGATACTGTACGGCTTTCAGCTTTAGCAAGTAATAGTGAACACTCAAAGAATGCCTCTGTGGCTCTGTTCAGACACTGTCTGCCCTTTCAAATACTCTTCTAATGTCCACGGATCTTTTTAATTGTACCAACTGCTTGTTCCATTGAAAGAAGTCTTGACTTTCAGGACCCCCAGGTTGGGAACCACCGTTTTAGGGGATCAACTTTCTGCCCGACTCTTGATCATCTAAATAAATCTTTTTGTGTTCTCAGCTCCAGAACTCAGTCTGCTCTTTGGGTGATCCATCTTGCCCTTGTGACAAATCTATTTTCCTGAGAAACCCTTTCATGCAACCAAAAAAGCTGTGTTCAGTCAGAGGCTTCTTCGCTGCATGACAGAAAGATACAGACTATATCTGCCAGCATCCATCACCCTTCAGAACAAGATGTTCTGTAAATTAATTCTGAATGTACAGTACATGTACTGTATTAATTATGAATTAAGTATTTTATATTTCATTCTCACTTGAAACACTGTATGATCCTTATTACGTTTGCTCTTTGTATTTGAAATAAAATCAGACTGCTCTGTGGTCTGTTACATGACAAACATGACATGAAGATTCCTGGATTAATACATAAAGTACAAAGAGAAAGATGTTCCCTGTAATATTATTATTCATCTCTTACTGTTGGAGGAAGTTATCGTTTATATTTCCATATTTTTTTTATGTTAGCATATCTATAACTTGTTTATTCTATTATTGGTAAACAGTCACATTCCCCTTCTTTTCTTTGGACCTGCATTCCTTTTCCAAAGCAGGCCTATTCTGAAGTACTTTCATTAATATAATATGCTGTATGGATTCATAAGATCCAATGTTTATGTTCTATTGAAATGAAAAAAACAACACAAAAAGCAAGAAGAACATGTTGTTCTTGCAACAATGAATTCCATATGAGATTTAATCATAAATTAAAGAAAACCGCTGCAGGAATAACAAACGAGCAGGAGAGAGACAGCTGGCCGAGGTTTGGCTGGTGCACACATTAGAGGCCTTGAAACACAATTCAATAAGTTGAACTCAGGTACAAAATACTTCACTTCCAAAAATCAATTTCTTCTCACGGATTTGTTTCTGCATCTTTATCTATTTGCATTTTTAAGCTCCTTTACAAAAGTGCTGCAAAGCTGAAAATGTCCACTTCCGCCGCAGAGTTTTTCGCTGTTTTCCATCCTATTTTCATTTTTTAGCAGTCTTGCTGGAGACAGAGAGACACAATCACACACATCTGTCCTGCAGAGATGCAGGGACAGCTTCACAATTTGATCTCAAATCGCTCAAACATGCCGTCTTCACGCATGCCTGTGCAGACACACAGCGGTTTTCCTGAAGGAGGCTCAAGTTCAAAGCTGTAGACGCACACATACATTTTACATATATAAAAAGAAACTGCCTGGAGATGACTTGATGATTAATGTGGGTATAAATGGATAAATGAGTGGATGTGAAAGTGAGAGAGACAAAAGGAAGGATTCAACAATGGGATAAATATAGATTGAGGTTTTGTCTGTCAGGGCTGAAGCTTTGATGATGGATGTGTGTGTGTTTGCTTTTTATAAAGCTGCCTTGGGCTCACTCCTGAGAAATACAGTTCTCCTTGCCAAAAGGAATAAGCATTTGTGTGCTGGTAAATATAATTCTCCAGTTTATATCTATGAATGTGTATGTGTGAGGGAGTATGAAATAACCTCTAATAAAAGTGTAAAACCGAAATGTTTCAAACACAGAGGATCAGAATACTTTTACAAGCCAAGTTTTAAAGAGCAGAGTATGTGTGCTGATACAAAGCATGACAGAGCCTGGGTTTCCACAAATGTATTGCTGTGTGCATCCAAAAGCAGCTGCAGAGCTCATTACTGCAGACATGCAGCAGTGTGTAGAAGAGGTGTGTGTGTGTGTCTAAGTGGAGAGTGTTCAATCAGCTGTCTTCTTATTTGTCTAAAACAGAAAGCCGTTGAGATGTGCTCTTCAGGCTGTCAGTTCTGTATCCATGCCACTCTGACAACTTCTCAAAGAGTCACATAAAAAACTGTGGGAGGGCTTCCTCACATGGACTAAAGTACATTCAACCTCAGATTAATGCATTACATTTCAGTTTTATAATTTAACTAAAACTAAGCTAAAATGTAGAAGCAGTCTGTGTGTTTTAATAGTTTGAGGAACCAATTTTAGCTGCGAAACCATCTTTTCTGTATGAGGTTATCATTTCTCATCATTGTGTAGGGATTGAAGCCCTCTCTTCTTGATGCTGGTTCAGTCCATGGAGGTATTTATTTGTGCTCCGCTCTCTTTAGGTCCTGCCAAACCATTTCAAGCAGCCTGAGGTCAGAACTTAAACTGAGCCATTGCAACACCTAGATTCTGTTGTAGAGTTGATGCTGTAAATTAAACCATTGTCCCATTTCCTGAGGTATTTTTCTGCAAGCTTTGTCACACAGATGGCATCAGAACCGTCTGAAATGTTTGCCACTTATTTATAAACTTGTCCCTGCCGAACAGGGGCGGCCAAGTCCAGTGCTCCAGAGCCATCTTGCAGCTTTTAGATGCATCGCTGAATCAAATGACAACATTCAGCTCTGCAGAGGCGTGGTAACAAGTCATTCGTTTGATTCAGGTGTGTTGGAGAAGGGACACACCTGAAAGCTGCAGGATAGCTCTCGAGGACTAGACTTTGCCACCTCTGCTATATGATGATGGACATCCAACTATTTAGAAATAGCCTAATAACCCCTTTGAGCAGCTGTTCCTTCTCTAACAGCATCTTTGATGTTTTTCCTCCTTGTCATTTTGTGAACTTCCTCTGACCTCTGACATCAACAAGACATTCTACTCCAGACTGCTGCTCACTGGATATTTTCTCTTCTTCAGACCAGTCTCTGGAAACACTAGAGATGGTTGTGTGTGAAAATCCCTGTAAATACTCAGACCAACAACCATGCCACATTCAAAGTCACTTAAATCCCTTTTCTTCCTCATTCTGATTCTCAGTTTATACTTCAACCAGTCGTCTTCACTATGTCTACATGACTAAATGTAATGTGTGGCTGACAGTTGATTGGCTCTCTGTTAACAAGCAATTACACAAGTAACACTGAGAACGTGAGCCGTGAGTGTATTTACTTTCCTGAATCATCACCACAAGAATAATTAAGGCAATATCAATTTTTAAAAAGGACATGATACCTTAAATATGCCTTCATTAGTGGTCGTGAGAGGTGCAAGCCGAGTAGGAAAGCTGTGAAAGAACTAACATTTAGTTTTTTACGGATTTGTGGACAGTAGAAACGCATATCACTGGAAACAACTAAACTCAAACTAATCCAAATAACTCATTTATAGGCTAAACTTAATTGGATATAGAAGAATAAACCACATGCACAGCAGCGCTTGCAGCGATTTTCTTCGGATGTCAGTGGCAATGACACTTTGCTGCTTTTCTTTCAACAAGTCAATGGGCCTAAACCCTTTAAATGTCAAAGCCCTGCAGCAACTCCAGACTGCCATTAGCCACTCTAAGCCCCCCGTGCCAACCAAAGTGGGATAAATGGGGCGAGACGCAGCAACATCACGGCTTTATCCATCACAGAGAAGTGACTGTGAAAGTTAATGTGGGAGGGACAGCAATAAACTAGCTGAAGACTTTATTCATAAATTCAGACGAGGTTTCTCAAACGGGGCTTTTACACTTTAGTGTGTAAACCTGCCCCTCTCCACCCATCATCTGCCATCCTCCCATGTTCCCTCATCCTCTACCCAGACACCAGCATGCTCTGTCCACATGTAGAATAAGTCAAACTAATTTAAACACACTCATCCGCAGGCAAATGGCGCAGCAGAAACAGATTCCCTCATATGAAACAAATCCATCCCATAAAATCCCAACTTAATCCACAAAATGACTGACTTAGAGCTCATTGTGTTGTAAGATTATGCTTGCTGTCTGTACTTGGCATACTTTGTACTGTAAGAACATAATTCCATTTATTTGCTGTCAGGCATGACGGTTGGCATGTCATGGAACAATTTGCTGCAGTGGAATGTAACATTGCCATGAACGCTGCAACACCTAAAGTAGGACTGTCTACGAAGGCGAGAAGAATCTTAGGAAAAAAACAGAAGGAGCAGCAAGTCATCCAATCAGCTGAAACATGAACATTTAGTGGCACCCTTAGTGACATGTTCTCTGGTGTTTCTGTGACAGCCAGGATGATGGATGTCTTCAGTTAGAAAGCAAATTGGAAAGATTTGAAGCTCAAACCGGTGTTTACATGGGCTCAAAATGCTGGAGATTATAGCAAAAAGCCTTTAGGAAAGGGCTAAGGGGTAAGTGATCAGGGCGGCATTTAGCTCCCCCATGTACAGAGGGGCTCCTTGGTACAGTCGGGTCAGGTTCAAATCCATTTACATGTCCTGCTCTCTCTGACTCCCTTTCCTGTACAGCTATTGTCAAAAAAGGTCATTAGAGCCATCCAATCCTTAAAAAATATTATAGGACATAGGACAAATAAGAGTGCAAATGCATGCATGTGGGTGGCTAATAAAAGATCATATAAAAGGAGAGCAGCCTAAAACTGCGTGTGCATCAGCACAACACACTTTCACAGGTAGTGAAACCATATATAAAGTTCATATTCAGCCTGCTGTGGAGACACTAATTATACATGTTTCTCACTCATGGTGCAAATTGGGCCCTTTGCTACTCTGCCCACAAATCAAGGCTCTTTCAATCATTTTCAACAGCCTCAACGTTTTAAAATACACATGCAACAATTAAAGATTCATGTCAGTTTTTACCCAACCGCTTTCCCTGGTCTATGAGATTTTGTCCTAAAGGTTTATTTTAGATTTCTGTTTCAAATGTTTCCTTTGGCTGAGTTCAGGTAGAGTCCTCTGTGAGTTTACCTTGTGTCCTGTTTAATTTTGTAGAAATGATTACTTCCTGTTTTACCTGCTTCTTAGATGCTTATTGCCACGCATACTCTTAATTTGTTATCGGTCTCTCAGTATATTAGGCCAGTTTTTTCTTTGCCAGATCACTGGAAAAAATAATAAGTAAAGAAAAACATTAGTAGGTTGAGACATTAATATTAATAATCTCACTTTTAGACTTAATATTCACTTAAAGGAAGAATATTTTTTGCAGTGTAAAGCACCAAGTCTCCCCCTTTTCCTCTCATTTCAGTCCCTCTTCCCCCCCAATGTTCCTGCATCATCACATACTTCCTTTCAGAAGCAGATAGAGGGGAACTGACTCACACCCTGTCTAATTATCCTGACATGTGACTGGACTCAGAGCAGGAATCCAGGATTTTCCCTCTTGCTGTTCGGCTGCATCACAGATTCATTTATAAAGATGTTTCAGTCTGAGTCACGTCCCCAACTTCATCCGCTGCCCAGACTTCAACTTTTCCTCACAGACTGTGTCTGCAACAAGTCTGCAGCCTGCAAGGATTCATGACGCATTGGTATTCATTTCCACCCGTAAGACAGAAATGCAGCAAGCTCTGCTTCACACCTGTCTCGTCCTCATGCGATGCCTCTCTCATTCAGTCAGGTAACAGCATTCAGAGTGCTGAAAACAAATACAACACCCACACAGCTCACTTACGTCAGTGGAGCAATTTTCCACCAACAGACACTTAAACTGACATGAAACAACGAGCCCCCTGCTTCACACACACAGTTCAGACTCTATAATTGACAGCTGAACTCTCCACTGTCTCGCAGCCAATCACATCCAATATTCAGCTAATAAACATGGGATTGGACACACACAAGCCTCTATGGTACAACCTCTCTTGGCTCCAGTTGTGGGTTGGCAGGAGGTAAGGAGGGAGGTGTCACAAGCAAGACAGTTCCCATAGCAACATACAGGTGACTCACCAACCAAGGATGCAGTTGCCCTGACAACCTGCGGTGTGTAGCTTTGCTATGGGAGCCGAGTGAAAGGGAAGAAAACACTGTGGGTGTTTGTTGTCGTGGGTGCTGGAGTAAAACACAGCAGACTGAACAAGTGATGAACAAACAGAATCCACCGAGAGGCCAGAGGGTGAAGGATTAGATCACACTAAACCCACCAGAGACAGTCAAAAGATTTACATTTCCAGAAAAGGTAACAATAAAAATATTCTGGATGATGTTTTAGCTGTTGTCAAATTAGGAGGAGCTGTGGTCGAATAGACAAGAACCAAAGCAACATCACATTTAAAATATAAATCCTATAGCAAAAGTACTTAACTACTTCATGATCGTTATGCTGTGGTAGCTATGCTATCTAGATGTTGGCAGGGAGCTGATAAGGGATCATATCAGGAATATAACGCAACATGAGAATATATCTAAGATAGGATAACACCTTGGTTAACTCACCCCCCTAAAGTCATGATGGGACAATGTTGTGGCTCATTGAACCCGTTTCTTCTGGCTATATTTTAGGTTTTGATGCTTCTTTGTCTGTGACTTTGGATGTTCTTTTTGTTGGCCATTGTATGTTTCTTCTACAGTTTTTCTTAACCCCTAAAACACTAAAATTTAATTATTGTATGCTACTGGAAGAGACNTGACTTTGGATGTTCTTTTTGTTGGCCATGGTATTTTTCTTCTACAGTTTTTCTTAACTCCTAAAACACTAAACTCTATCGTCACTCTTTTGGCAAAACGTCTTTAGACAAAACACATTTTCATTGGGATGCACCTGTGTTGCACAATTAAAGCACAAGTGAACACAAAGATTCAAAATTGATTTCACCCCTGGCTTTTGATGAGGGAACACACACACACACACACACACATATATATATGTATGTGTGTGTGTGTGTGTATAATACAGTATATTTGCACGTGAGGAACTTTTCATTTGATGTTCCATTACAGAGGATTATTTTTAGTCTACGTAGGCTTACTGTATGAAGGTGCTGAATGCAGGTTATTTATTTTGTAACAAACATTTAGCCTAGAGTAAACAAACATTTATTTCTACAGCTTCATGTTCTGGGCCTTGTTTTCTATTTTTCTATGTAGTGTTTAGTCGTTTTTTTAATCTGGATTTGACAACATAGTTCAGTTTTGGGGAGATTGAACTGTTTTGAGGTGAGAAGAGTCTAAGGTTTTGTGAAGCTTGAAAATTGGATTCTATATTGACAGTTTGGAGAAAAGGAGAGAAGATTTGAGAAATGTGGTGTCGGTGTATTAAGAATTGGCAAATCTGGTAAAAATAAAGTTAAAAAAACAACATCATAAGCATAAATTCAGCTTTGTAGTATTTACATGTTCTGAGGATCCACCTAATCCCTCTTAGTGGGTGAATGAATTTAATTATTGTATGCTACTGGAAAAGATCGAATACAACATGGGGGGCAAGCCACAAAGATTCCTCTAAACATGGAAAGCCTGGAAATACTACCAGGGAACATAGCTGGTTGAATGGTCTATTAATTAATTAATTTATTTATTCTTATTATTGTTGTTATAGTTATATCATACCATCGGTACTTCATTGCTACGTTATGCATGTGTAATGATAACCTGTACCTACATTCATTCTACTGCTATTTGTATCCTCAACATACAAAAAAAAACCTTTTGCTGCAGTTTGTTGTTGAAAATGTTCTAACTGAAGTAAAAATGTTCTAAAACAGAAAAACACTGCATGTAATTACACATCTAAATGGCTCTCAGGTGGTCAGTTTTTTCTAATCGAGTTGCATCACTTTCATGTGAACAGCTGCTCTGAGCACAAATGTTCCCTAATACAATTATTTTAATCTTTTAAAGGCTCAAAATAAAAGGCATCTGAAAGGATCCTCAATAAACAGCTACTAGAAAAGAAGGGGGAAACTTAAAAAGATGGCAGTGACGATGAGGATTAACAACACTGGTTGAGTCCAGCAGTGTGTTCGCATGTCGTTGGTACCCAGTCCTTTGTTAGGTTATAGGTTTTGATATTCTTCACATTGTGCATGTTTTATCTCATTAATCAACCTGTCAATCATTAGCATGCTCTTTTTTCATAGCTACTGTTGGTTTTCATCCATTTTTAGCAGGATTTGCTCCTGTAAGATAATCCCAGAACTATTAAATATGCTGATCTGTTTACCTGAAATCAGCTTCAAACCTGTTTGAATCTAAAGCAGCAGATGGAACTGAATAGATAGAATGTGACTTTAATTCATTTGCAATGTTTTAATTGCATCTGTCGGTATTTTGAGTAAAATGTTGTGTATTCATCACATCTCATTGGCCTTGGTCAGCACTTCCTCATAAGAGGTCCGTTATAATATGACATTGATTAGGGATCATCTGTAACATGAATTGGAAGAACAAATCAAGGAAACAAGAATAAATGTTTTCAGAACAAAGCCGTGCAGCTGTGTGTGTCCTACCATTGCGCGGACATGCGTTGAGCCGGTGGTTGATGTCGAGGGAGCTGGGTTTGCGTGTGACGGCGGTCGTCACAGACTCGTACGGGTTGTCTTCGTCTTCAGGCAGGAAAACGTCCAGCGACGGCGAGGCGATGATCTCTGCTGAGCGCTTTGAATCCTAAAGAGGAACATTTGGTCACTTTCTGGAACATGCTGTATCAGAGCCATCAGGTACAATTTAATTACTTCTTTCTCTCTCACCAGCATGAGGGGTGCTCGTCTTATCTGAATCATTACATTAACGGCATTTTTAGCTGACGCTTTTATCCAAAAGGACTTACAGTTGTGAGGCAGTAGCGTTAAGGGTCTTGCTAAAGGACCCAGCTAAAAAGTGTTAATATTCAGCCCCTGGGCAAATCGAACTCTGGTGTCCCGCATGGGAGATGGATGCTCTGCCAACTATCCAGCCGGAATCACTCCAGTACCAGATGTACATTATTCATTTAATTCAGCTACACCACCAATAACATCATTAATTATGTACTGGAGCCATACTGGCCTATTATCCCCTCCAACAGGCTGATGCACGATCATGGTGATAAATGGTGCCAAGTAAGTAAAATGAAGAATTCCACATATTTATTCATGGAAAGCAAAGTATGACATTAAGATTTTATAAGCCCAGCATGAACCAAAGGACACAAAAAAGACAAACGGGGTTTTACTCAGGGTCAGAGGTGTCCATCTTTCTTTTTCTTTCCCTGAGGTGTCTTATTCCAAAACCAACTAAGAACCAGCTCAATAATGTCAGTTTAGCTCTAGGCATTCAGCCAGGTCTCTCTAATACTGGGCTAGAATTAGTTAAAACTTTCCTTCTTTTGAAATCCCTGGGGATTTTTTTGTTGTTTATGATTACTGTGATAAAGAAAAGAAATTCACCTGGAGCATTTCTTTAGAAAAAAAAAAGGTTTTATGTGATTAATCTGATAAGTGACAGTATCTGTGTTTATTTCACTTTGTTAATAGATGAAAGAGATGTCTGTTGATCCATCGCGTCACAACACAATAGCTTCAGGGTCTCTTCTCATCACATGGCCTGAATGTTTTTTTGGGAAGTGGAGGTGTGAACAAAGCCAAATAACTTCTGGGAAAAGAGGATTAAAATTCCCCAAAACACAAAGTATGCAAACAGAATCTATTTTGCTTCGTGAATGCAAGTTTAATTGTTGCTAAAGATTTTTTTCTTTAATATATAAGCGATTTGTTGCCAACACATCCACACCTGAGGCGTAATAAGATATTTAGATGAGAGGAAATAAGGAAAAAAACCATCATGGGTGAGTTCCTACTCTGTATAACTGAATGAAACACACTCATAAGCCTGAGACTAAAGTGGACATAAGTTTAGGTGTGTCTGGGAAAGGTTTAGACATTTTGTCCACAAGGAACGCCTGATGTTGGTTTTGGGAGTCAGAAAAATCACAAATTTTTAGAACTGAATAAGTCAGCCACAACCCCACCTTTCCCTTAATCCACATGCATAAATCCCACCAACACCAGTTTGTGTACATCACAGGTCACTAACAAACGGACTGCGGTCCGGACCAGGAACCAAAAGCTGTCCCATCCGGACCCAGACCTAGATTATAAAATCTGACGGGGTGCTTTTTTTTTTTTTTTTTTTACTGTTGCAGCTATTGTAGTCTTCACGGTAGTGGTCCGGAGAGCATTTGCATGTGAGTTAAGCCATCACATGTGATGCACTCAGCTAATAAGTCTGCGAGGCTTCCTGCGGTAAAGTTGAGGCACTAAAGCGCCGACAGACGAGAGTCTAAGAGGCAGGTAACAAGATGGCAGAAGGAGGAAGAAAGCTGCTGGATAAAACAACAGAAGAGACACAGACAACTATGCCAGAGAAAGGCAGCAGTGTTGCCAAGTCCGATTGTTACGAGCGACTTTGGGCTCGTTTTTCTGTGAAATCTCTTTCAGTTGCTTATTTGAGCTTGTTCTGATGCTGTTATGAAGCCCTTCTGATTCTCTCACGGCTGTCCATGATAAAGTGATAACCCATGGATGCGCAACTTGAAACGTGAACGAAACAGTCCCATTTTTTTATGAAGTAGCGTCGACAGTCTTGTTTCCTTGGTTTCCTTGTCCTGACAGGACAACAGTGACAATGGCTGCGAATAAATAAGAAATATCTAAAATACATTTAATGACGCGTATAAAAGAGAGTACTGGGGGGCTCATCATGCAGCCATCTCATCTCAGGTTTTACCCCAGGTAGGTTTTTTTAGATGAGTCTTGTATGTCCTATTTTAGTTAAAGTTTAAAAGTTAAAGTTATTAAACGTTCTCACTGCACATTTGGTTGTCCAAAAATCCGAAGGTTGGCAGTTTGATTCACACTACCCCAATCATTTGCCTCCAGTGTCGGCATCGCTGGTGTCCAACCATCACCGGATGAATGTTTGGTGATGGTCGGACTGGCTGCCCCAGGACAGCTGAGGCTATACTTGTAGTTACCATCACCAGGTATGAGTGAGGAGTGAATGAATAATGGAATAATAGACGTTAAGGACAACTACAAGTACCTTGGTATACCACAAGCAAATGGCAACCACAAAGCAGCCACAAGGAAAGTCCTGAGAATCAGCTCAATGGCAAGAACAAGATCTGGGCAATTATCATCTATGGCCTGCCAGTGATCAGATACCCTGCTGGGATAATAAGCTGGCCAATGGAGGACGTTCAGACCACAGATGTTAAAACATGGAAACTGTTCACCGTTCCACCCCAAATCCAGTGTCCAGAGGCTATACACTAAGCACAAAGAAGCAGGCCAAGGACTAGCGAGCATCAGGGCCACGATCCAAGATGAAACAACCAAGATCCATGAATACATCAGGAAGATGGGTCCAAGGGATGAAGCACTGAGTGCGTGACTCAGGCAATGGAACCTGGAGAATGAAATGGAGGAACCATTATGGAAGGACAAGCCCCTTCATCGGATAGATTTGATTTGATCTTT
>CM047997.1:23024306-23038242 GCA_026261665.1 Melanotaenia duboulayi
AATAAATAAATAAATAAAAATAGTAATTCTGTCAATAATTTCTTTATTTTTTTAGTTCAGTTTTTTTAAGTGTATTTTGTTTTTTAATTGGGAGTTTTTTTGCACTTATAAGTAAATGTAGTAAAACAATGTGATTAATAAAAAAAGTAAAAGTGTAAAAAGAATAAAACAAACTCACCACAAAGTGCCGTAAAAGACAACGTGAGCTCTGACCCAAGCTGCGACTAACTATAGACCTTTTAAAAAAGAAATAGTTTTAAGTCTGGTCTTAAAAGTAGAGATGGAGTCTGCATCCCAAACCCTGACTGGGAGCTGGTTCCACAGGAGAGCAGCCTGATAACCGAAGGCTCTAGAAACACGGGGAACCAAACGCTGGTTTGCTGTTCTCATGGGACAGTATGGAACTATGAATTTTAAGAGTGTACTCTCTCTCTGTATGTTTTAAATCCCCGATCCATTAAATGATCCTGATCCTGAACCCATTTTGGGAAACTTAAGGTTTAAAGTTATATGTAAATAAACATGTAAAAGGAAGGAAGTTCAGTCTGCTCCAACTTTACTTCCTGAAAGTCACTCAATAAACAAACTGATGGATGCCTGATTGTCACCTGAATACAAAATTAAATTCATCAACATATTTGTTTTATATTTATCCTTAAAAAGTGTAAGAATTGAAAGCTCATTGTGACATTCTCTAGTAAGCAGAGACGTCACCACCAGCATCCAGGATGAGCCGGTGGTGATGGAGGAAGAGTGCAGGTACCCGGGTACCATTTTTGACAGTTTTCTTCGATTTTCCTCTAATGCTGATGAAATCCTCAGGAAATGTCACCAGCAGCAGTACCTGCTCAGGAAGCAGAATTCCTTCCATCACTTCGTCTTGGAAAGTGTGCTCACTTTTTCATTCATCTGTTGGTTTAACTCCCACCAACCTGCAAAACCAGACGCTTAAATTCCATTACGAAAACCTGCTGTGAAATCACTGTGCCAGTTAAAGCCCACAGGAGCCTCCCAGACCCCTCACGCATGTGGCATTCAGGGTTTGTTGGCTTCCACTGGGATGCAGACTGCGGTGTCCAGAATGAGGACAGCCACCTTTGCCCTCACAGCGGTCCAGTTTTTTTTATTCAGACCCATCCTTGACCCGACATCACACCCTCTGCTTGTCCTTTTCCCCATATGCGTTTCCTTTACTGACTCAACTCCACGCAGCGGTTTTAGCTATTTATTTATTTCCTTTTAAAGTTTGTTTTAATGCTTCTTCTGCACCCTGCTGTAATGCTTCTAATGTTTTATGTAAAGCACTTTGAAATGTCTTCTACATGAAATGTGCTTTATAAATAAACTTGCCTTTACTCGAGTTTTATTCGATTTTTATGTTTATGTTTGTGTGAATGTTCTGTGTCTGTGTTACTTCCGTCTTTGGGGATAAATAAAGTGTCTTAAATTGAGTGGATTTACTGACATCTAGTAGCAAAGGTGGGAAGAGAGATTACTTCAAATGCTGAGCAGAGTTGTGAATGTACGGCGGCTGACAGTGGCCAAATATCTTCAAAACATGAAACCTGTTTTCTTCTGTGAGCAGACCCAATGGCTTCGAGTTTTCATAGATACCAATGAAAACAGTTTTTAATGTTAATTTTCTGTCATTTAACTGCAGTGCAGTATGTAACAAAATCCAAGTGGTTTGCAGCATTTTGACTGAAAGATAATTACGATATTCATACCAGGTGTGTCTCATTTTGGATTTTTATGTAATCGTCTGTCTAGGTCCTTCAGGAGGATTACAGATTGCAAACTTATACAGCTTTGGTGTAAAGGTTCAGCCCCAGAGGGACATCTGAAGCTCAAAAGGTCCCTTATCGCTGAGGCAGATGTGTACTGAGAAAGAATGAAAACAAGAGTCATGAAAAGCAGGAGAAAAGGTTAGAAGCAGAGCAACGACAAGACAAAACATTTCTTTCCAGTCTTTTTCCCATAACACCACACTTTATCATCTCTGGACTGTCTCTTGGCAACCTGGCCTGGTTCTAACCTTTTTAATGGGATCAGCTGTAAACTTGTCACCATGGAGACAAGTTGTGTGTCTGTGTGTGTGTGTGATAACACCTGCTTTCAGCATTGTTTCAAATGTATTTCTCAACTATTTGACTCCATCCGACCTCTTTTCCGCATTCAGCTACCATTGTTGGTCTTCTTGGGATCTGCGACTACATTACCCACAGTGCACCAGGCCATCAATCATGACCTGAGCACCTAAAATCAGATAAATCACTTCAACTGATGGAGCAATCAGTCTGTTGATGACTTTCCTCACTCACACTCTCCGCAATCATTCTGAGATTTATTTCAACCAGCGTTTAAAAAAAAGCAAAAACAACCATGAAACTCAAGCTGGCTTCTTTTTCTTTTTTCCCTCCCTCTATTTCCATCAGCACTCAATTAGATTGCCATTACCAGCTAATGGTGAGCCAGTCAGTGCTGAATGCCCTGTCTCCGCAGGTGGCCTGGACCTGATTCACTTACTGAGCTGAAGGAAAAGTTGACAGAGCTCAAAAAGAAGCAGAAAAAGTTTCTGTGCCTATTTCAGACACAAATAAACACAACCAACTCAATCGAATGGAAGATGGAACGAACCATTTTCACATTATTGTGATAAAAAAATATGGAAAACACTCAACCCTACCACTCTCTACAATATACGACACCTTTGGTGCTCATTTGAGATGAGAGGATTGTCTACCTGCGATGGCCGGTCCATCGCAGGGCTATCGCCAAACATTCACGTTTTACACGAAGTCCATTTACAATTTTGGGATCAAACTTGTAATTTAAACCTCTGAAAGAGATGTTTGCTCTGTCATGTCAGTTTCTTTCCCACTTTAATAGTTCCTCCCCATCCTCAACCAGCATCTGTAACTGGTCTTGTAAAATGCAGCTTCACTTTGTGTATTTTTACAGTATTCAGACCCCTTTAAATGTTTCCCTCTTGGTTTTACTGCAGCCATTTGCTAAAATCGAAAAAGTTCCTTTTATTTCTCATTAACGTAAACTCAGCACCCCACCTTGACAGAAACAGAAATGTAGAATTTTTTGCAAATTTATTAAAAAAGAAAAACTGAAATATCACATGGTCTGAAGTATTCAGACCCTTAACTCAGTATTAAGTAGAAGCACCTTTTGAGTTAGTACAACCATGAGTCTTCCTGGGAATGATGCAACAAGTTTGTTNAGTCTTCTTGGGAATGATGCAACAAGTTTGTCCACACCTGAGTTTGGGGAAATTAGAAATAATGCCATGAAGTTCAGTCTTGGTCTCATCAGACCAGAGAATCTTATTTCTCATAGTCTGGGAGTCCTTCATGTGTTTTTTGACAAATTCCATATGGGCTATCATTTCCTCTCTCACTAAGGCTCTTCTCCCACCATTCATTCAGTCTGACTGGACAGCCAGGTCTAGGAAGAGTTCTGGTAGTCCCAAACTTCTTCTATTTAAGGATTATGGAGGCCACTGTTCTCCTTGAACCTTGAGTGCCGCAGAAATTCTTTTGTAACCTTGGACAGATCTGTGCCTTGCCACAATTCGGTCTCTGAGCTCCTTCGGCAGTTCCTCATGATTCTCATTTGCTCTGACGTGAGCTGTAAGGTCTTACATAGAAAGGTGTGTGCCTTTCCTAATCAAGTCCAATCACTCTAATTAAACATAGCTGGACTCCAATGAAGGAGTAGAACCATCTCAAGGAGGATCAGAAGAAATGGACAGCATGTGAGTTACATATGAGCGTCACAAAGGGTCTGAATACTTGTGACCATGTGACATTTCAGTTTAAATTTTTTAATAAATTTGCAAAAATTTCTACATTTCTGTTTTTTTCTGTCAAGATGCTGCTGAGTGTAGTGTGAGCTTTTTCGATTTTAGCAAATGGCTGCAATAAAACAAGGCGTAAAGAATTTAAAGGGGTCTGAATACTTTCAGTACCCACTGTAATAACCTGCTGGCTCATCCGCTGGCATCGGGGGCATGGGCTCAGTTTTCCACAGATGGATGATATTTTTCCTCGTTCTTCCTCGGTCTCTCTGATGCCTATCAAGCTCATAATTATAAGACTGAGGTCTGTCATGCGCTTATGCATTTCCATTTTTTCTCTCCTCAGGACCAAAACTCCAGTGTGCATCCGTATTTATTATCATTACACTTTCTCTAGCTTGGATTCTCTAATCTATGCTAATTTACTTTCCAAACAGTTTCTTAAACTGGGTTAAAAATACTGTGAGGCGAGAGTGGAAATCGTTTGTTAAACCCTATTCATCGTTACGTGTTCATACACCTTAAAACCGACAAGTTGTACTTTGCTTGGAAAGTCTAAGTTAGGACATTATTGTTCCAAACCTCCCGGATACTGAAGCATCTGAATTCTCTAAGCAGTCTGTGGGTGTGAGCTTGTGTGTCACCGGGTCACGATTCGGAAGGAAATGCACTAGATTGCTTTGTGGCACGAAGCTGGAAAAAGGATTTTGTTCTTCAAAGCGAATGAAGATAAAACTGAAGCGAAAAGAGACTCAAAAAGAAACAGGAAGTCTCAGAATTAAGAGGATGTTTACTCCATATTGAATGATTAGTACTATAAAATAAAGTCTGAAAGGCTCCCAGTCTTCTAAAACATGTTTTTTGTTATAAGCGAGAGATCAAACTTAAACAAAATCATACTGATGTAATTTTAAAGCAATGCACCTCAACTGAATTTCTTATCATGTGCTCCATTCATCCTTTCATGTCTGCATCATCTCCCTAATCTCATTACTCCAACTCTCCACCTTCCACCTACTTTGGAAGCGAGTCAGAGAAAAATTAATAACTAAAAACCAAAAGACAGACAAAAGCGAAAGAAGAGAAGAGCGAGGAAAACACGGGCTGATGAAACGACACCAGGATCCAAGACTTACTTCAGAGTTTGTGTCAGAGAATCCCGCGGAGATGAGCATGAGACAGACGGAGAGCGGGAAGAGGAAAATGAGTTCGTGCTGAGGAAGGGAAGCAGAGGAAATGGGAGCGAAGTGAGTTAGGAGCAGGGATTTCCTCACGCACCCAAACGTAGGAAAGACACAGGAATGAGAGGCAAGTCCAGACAGCATATTTGATTTCTCATGGAGAAGACAGAAAAAGGAAAAATAAACCGTAAACTTAAACGTAGATTATTTCTTTTGCCAGTGAAAACTGTTCTCCAGTATAAAATCCCAGAAGCACCTGATGCTGAAGATTAAACAAATCCGGCTACGTGACAATAAGTTTAGCCACTGTACCTGATATACTGAGAATATCCTCACTGCTACTCCTGCGTGGCCCTGAAATGATCCAAAAGCTTCAAAATGTGGTAGAAAAAGCTTCACGTTGTCTAATATGAGCCTCCAACAAACCAACGCTCTCGGTCTTCCTTCATTTCCCTCCCTCCCTGTATCTGTCGGGCCAGAGATAGGACAGAGAAACTTGTGTCTGAGCTGAACAGGAAGAGAGCAGACAAACAGAGGCCTCCTCTGGCCACTAATTAGCAGGTCGTATGCAGCTCCCGTCCCACTGCAGAGGCCAGATTAAACGTCTCAGGGTGTGACGGTGCCTGCACATGTGACTGAAGGATTGTATGAAACGGTTTGTGGTTTTATCTGTGTGGAAAATGCAGCCTGGCTGCAGTGTGTGATCCTGTGACATCTATTTGCACACATTGTGTGTTTTTCTCTTTATTCAGTATGCTTCTGTTTTATACACACCATGCACACAGGCCTGATAACCTAAATAGGAAATACACTGTTGCTCTGGTCACATCTTACTGTCTGAACTCCCGGGACTATTCCAGTCTCTGAAACGCTGTTAGAGTCACAACCCAGCCCCTCCACTCATACACTGAGTTCATAGGCCATCAGATATGAATAGAGGCTATAATTTGCTGGCATTTCCTCATGAAGCCTATTTGATTAGAGAAAAGAAGGAGGGGTGGACATCATAGAGCACAATGGGCCCACTGAGGGGCTCAGTGGGGTGAGGTGCAGTCAAAAGTGACTGCACTGAAGGGAAACTAGCAAAAAATAAATAAAAAATAAGGATTAAGAAAGATTATTGAAATTAAAAAGACCAATGTTCAAACTAGTGTGTCCTTTTTATTCTTGACAATAAAAATTGTTCATCAAAACTCTTCCTTAGCGCAGCATGGATGGCTGCAGGTTGCCAGACTGTCATTGATCGTACTCGCCTCCTACTACTTGTTGAGGCTATTTTAGAATAGCTTTAGCCAGTTCATCCCCAAACGCCAAGTAAATGGGGAACAAACTTTAGAGTTGGGAACACTGAGGACAGCAGATTAGATTTAAAAAAAGAGAAAAAGTAGGTGCAAGTTGGTCGATAAAGCAAGCAGGGATTGTCTTACTCAACTGGATCTCCCTCATTGGCCAGTTACTCCTGCAGAAATCAGTTAACTGAGCCACCCATGGCACACGAACGTCACTCCTCAGAAAATAATGCCCTTCAAATTCTACATTATGGCTGTTGTATGGAGCAAAGCTCAACATGTGGCTTTCCCTGGCAACACGCTTAATCCCGCAGATCTGGCAACCGGCTGGTGCTCGAGCCAGTTGCGTTGTTAAAATGCAGGGTGAAAACATCTGAAGTCGTTGCTGAAGGAGTAAAAGTCAGCAAAAAAAAGGGGTTTATACTGTTTCTATGTTGCATAAAGAATACAATAAAAAATAACTGAATATCAACTGATAACAGTTTAGATTTGTATAATTTCTTTTAGATATTTATCAAAATTATTTGGAATCTGCAGATTAGATTGACCCATATTACCATTTTTGTGCTGGAAGACCATTATCCAACTTCAATTAATTCAATTTTAATAATCTTTTCATCCATTTTTCCAGTTTGTTTTTACTAAAACAGAAAAAATCGATCAAATAATAAAATAACTTTGTTCTTTAGTCATTGTGAAGGATCCAATGTGGGGCCTTATTTGTGGGAGTCTGCTCTGTCATCTCAGTCATGATGGTGGAAAACACAGTGTCTTCCTGTTCCCACTGGTTTCACATTAACCACACACACCTCTTACAAATGTACCAACAGCTCTTCTGGTTTTCTTTTTCAACTGCTACATTTACTGATTTATAATAAAGATTTTAGACTGAGCTTCCTAAAAATCTTCATTTAAAAGGAAAATTGCAGAAAAATGACTTTTGTACTTCATGTTTTAAAGATCATGAAGTCTCCATCTGCTTTCTATCAGAAAATAAGTTAAGAGAAAATCCACCTCAGTAGGAAGAGAGAAAACTGATCAACGATTAAAGAAAAGTGGCAACAGCAGGGAAACTTTGCTCCCCAAACTATTGATCACAAGGTGTTTTGCTTTCATGGAAGAAATTCTGTTGAGCATTGCTGAAATGCCACAAGGAATAACATTCAAAGTCTGTAGGATTAGGCTTGGAAACACATCTAATGATTCCTGGAAGTGCTCTGACTTTCACAAAGTCTCCATTTACACTCACTGTGGGCTCTTAAAGCCCTTTTCAAGGTGTTAATTAAACCGTCTGTAGCTCATTTCCGCCCATCAAAACAACATATGTAGTTTTATCATTAAGATAATTAATGTCTGTGTCTATTATGTCNGCTCATTTCCGCCCATCAAAACAACATATATAGTTTTATCATTAAGATTAATTAATGTCTGTGTCTATTATGTGATTCGGTTGTTCACTAAAATCCATTTAAATAAAAAAAAAATGTTGCTATTGGGGCAAATATTGTAATGCAATTAAAATGCGATTAATAGAGATTAATTAATTACAAAGCCTGTGATTAATTGGATACATTTTTTTATCGAGTCCGACCCCTAATTTAAATGCAACATGACCACTTTGTATCTGGTTTAGTAACACATATGAAAGTGATCTCAGTCTGATATGAAAAGAATCTGGCAAAAAATGTGCTGTTAGGACTGTCAAGACAAAAATGATGATAATAAAAAGAATTTAAAGAGAAGAAAGATAAATAAAGAAACCAGATGGTGCAAATAAAGGCATAAAGGTTGGACTCGGGCCACTTTTGCCAGCAGCAGTTACTCATATGTTTGTTTTTCTGAAAAAAACATGAATTTTGTTATTACAAAGTCAGGCCACGTTCACATGTGGTAGTAAATCAGATGCATATCCAGTGTTTTAAAAGCGACCTAAGTCTGAACGTCACATTTCATCTGACTTTTACATCACTGAAGGGAGATAAGTTTCAACTCTGAGACAGAACGCAGCAATATTTAATCTAAACAACAGGATTTGGAATTCCGAGNNTGAAGGGAGATAAGTTTCAACTCTGAGACTGAACGCAGCAATATTTAATCTAAACAGGATTTGGAATTCTGAAGAATTTTTTGTGATCTTGTTTTTTCCAAACGGCAAACAGTACCACTTGTAGTCCATTGTTGTCTTTATTCATATTTTTTTCTGTTTTGTGTCTGTTAAGTTTCCAGTGTGACCAGCAGCGATGATCAGTAATTACGTGGTAACGGTGAGCTTGTTCCTGGAAAACCGTGTCCAAATTTGTGGTTTATTAATCATTATTAACAAAACTGACCGCTGTTCTCACGGTGCAGTTTTACTACGGGTTCGTGATTATTTATTTTTATACAGCATTTGCAGATGCTCACAAATTGGCTGTTTTGGAGGCGTCCATGTTTTCCGAGTTGCCTGGTAATGACATCACATTTTCTCAGCTGCTCGGAATTCCGAGACAACTCGAACGCACCATAAATCTACCGTCATGGAAGGAATATCTAAATAGGCTGTTGTGAATCGAATTGATCCAGAAAATTAGTGGCAGTACCATCCCTATATGAGACACCACCTTGTTAATACTGACACGAGTTGGATGGAATACTTGTACCTTATCTGGCCTGAGATGCTCCTACTAAATGACTTTTTGTGGGGCAATTTCAGCCGCTGGCTTTAAGACCATGTTTTCCTGTTACAGTTATTATGTCAGGTCAATTTGCCATCTCTGGAGGTAATAAATCAAATTTAAGTCTCTGATTAATTTTAACATTTAAATTAGGATCTGAAGATTTGTATGCTAACCCTGAACTTCCTTCCACCACTGGCCTTTCTTGGAGGCTTCTCTAACATTTCCTGTTTACAACAACACAATATCTGGAATCTGGATTCCAACAGGAAGTCAGACCACACACACACACACACACACACAGTTATATGTACTCAAAAGCAGAATATATATAATCTATTTTAGGAGAAAGCTTAACACAGCAGCCATAGGTGTGTGTGTGAGTGTGTTGAAGGTTAGTTTGACAGTCGATGGCTGCAGAGTCTGCAGGGCATAAAGACATTAATAAGCAGCAGCTGTGAGCTGCCATGTCCTGCAGAGACGACAGAAAAGGACAAATAAAAAGACAACAAGCACAAAGAACTTTATTCGATCAGACTCATTTGTTTCCTGTTATGAGCCCAACAAACGAATAATAACCGGCCCAAAAATAAATTTTAATTCAACAAAACAAAGAATCAAAAACACAACCTGACGTCTCAACTGAGGCTCCGATAAAACTGATCTTCTTCATTGGTTACTTTGCTAATTGTCTTTAGTTATTAATTTGGCTTGTAACGACTAAAAAAAAGAGAAAATAACTGATTTCCAAAAGTCCTTTTTGGCTTTTAATTTATTTTATTAACGGTTCAATTATATTTAAACGACAAATACTCGCATCTGAAAAGCTCAAACCAGCCAAAGTCTGGCTGGTTTGATAAAAATGATCCAAATATTCACTCTTTATTGTCATTAACTAGTACCGGGTTGGACCCCTTTTTCCTTCAGAACTACATTAATTCTTGGCGGCATTAATTAAACAAGGTGGTGGAAACATTCATTAAAGATTTTAATGTATAATAGCATGATAGCATCACATGGTCCCTGGTCCAGTCTGAGCTCATTCATCAAAACACATATTAGTACTCTACTCTTAAGTTTCTTTACTGTAATAAATACTGACTAACACACTCCGCTGAACATCTTTTGATTAAATAGACAGTCATTCTAACCATAGATTGTGGCCATGTCATAAATAGACCATAGACCAGAGGTCACTAACAAGCGGACCGCGGTCTGAATCTGGACCCAGAACCAGTCCCCCATTGACCCGGACCTAAAATATACACACGTGGAAAACTGTTGGTACCCTTCAGTTAATGAAAGAAAAACTCACCATGATCACAGAAATAACTTGAATCTGATAAAAGTAGTGATAAATAAATATTATATGAAATTTAACCAAAGAAAGTCAGACGTTGTTTCATGAGTTTATTTTTTAAATAATTCTGCTGAAGCATGGCTGAAAACCAACGTCCAACTTTTTCATGAAGTAGTGTAAACAGTCCTGTTTCCTACCACAGCCGTGAAACCAGCAAGCCCCACTCATATAAGAACATACAACTTCACCAGACAGAGCAACAGTAACAATGCATGCGAATAAATAGGAAATATGTCAAATATTTATAATCAAGAGAATGAAAGAGTGTGTATTTGTCATGATCCGTGGTTTTGGTTTTGTAGTTTTGTCATGTTACCTTCTTCTTCGTCGTAGTTTGTAGTTCTTTCCTTTGTGTATTCTGTTGTTTTCCACTTCTTGTCTGGTTTGATGTGTTTCCGTTTGGTTCTCCCGTGTATATATACGCCTTGGTTTTATTTATCCTCTGCCAGTCCTCTGTTAGTTTGTTAGCTGTAGTCTTAATGTCACGTTTAGTTCATGGTAGTCTTCATGTGTCATAGTCTCACAGTATTTTGTTTTTGTAAGGTTAGTTTTAGTTCATTATAACCTTGCTCCTGCACCGGTCTACCTCGTAAGCCTGCATGTTGGTCCACACCTCATCCCCCCCACAGTCCTGACAGTATTGGAGGGTTTATCATGCAGCCCCTCAAAAAGCCTTCTTATCCGTGAGGCTGATGGACATCAGTTTTACCGTCTTGTAACATGAGGAGAGACCGTTTTTATGTTTTAGGCTCTTTAATGGATATTTTATATATAGGGATTCATTATGATCTCCCTACCTCTTTAAATTTCAGCTGCCATATACCTTCTCCTCCATAAACTGAACGCCGTTTATCACACTGCCATTTGCTTTATTGCTGGAGACTCCTTTAATACTCATCACTGCAGCCTGTATTACCTGGTAAATTGGCCCGCTCTTCAGTTTCGTAGAAAAACACATTATCTGTTGTTTATAAAACCCTAATTGGCAAAACACTGTACCTATGGCCATTACTCAAATACCATAACATTAGCCATACACTTCGCTCAAGTAGCTTCTTTAACCTGCTCATCTCCAAAGTCCACCCTACCTAGGTCGTTCATCGTCTCAGTTTTTGGCTGCAGATGAGACTAGAATAATTTTATACAGTGTTTATATCTGTTTTAATTGGTATAATGTATTATTTGATGCTTTTTATTTGCTTTTTTTCATTTTCATGTCGCTTGTGCTGCATCCTGCCAGGTCGTCATTTTAAATGAGAAATTGTTCTCAATGGAATCTTTAAAAAAAAAAAACACACATTTTTTCTGTGTGTAATTATTTGTTTAAATAAAGGTTTACAACAAGCAGATTTGTCAGCTGCACATCCATGATGTGAATTACCTGTTCCACCACAACTCAAATGGTTTCTATTGGATTAACATCTGGTGACATGAAGCAAAGCCCTGTCTGTTAGGGTGGAGGAACAAAACATTTTCTGAATTAAGAAACAGATTTCTAGTTTATTTACATACCTGCCCGGTTCTCTTGGAGGGAAATAATGACCATCAGAGACTTCTATCGGAGCTGTCATAATAATGGTGTTACACTTTAAGGAAGAAAATTTGCTGAGAGGTAGNTCGGAGCTGTCATAATAATGGTGTTACACGTAGGAAAATTTGCTGAGAGGTAACAGTCTGATGCATTTCCAGTTACTGGAGATAAAAAATTAAAAATAATAAAAACTGTTCCACCTCCTCCAGTGACACAGGGAGGAGGTTTGAGGAACTGTGTAGTTAATGAAGAGTGCAGTCAAGGTAGGAGCATTTTCAGGTTCGATCAAAGTGTCAGAGAGGGCCAGAGGCTGGAGAGATAAACGAGAAGCACAGGCAGCATTAAAATAGCTTTGTTCACTGCAGACTGGCAGTTCCACAACCCAACAGAGAAGGTGAAGTCTGGGGGTGGATTTTACAGCAAAGTCAGGAGACAAGCTAGATTTCTTTCCTTTCTGGTATGTACCATAAATGATTAATCGGGTTGATGCAGAAAGCTTAAAAAGGACAATTATGTCAAACAAAAGGTTTCCGCAGGTATACTTGGTGGTCTTTACCCAAATAGGCCTTCACACAAAGAGAACTGAAAAAAGATAACTATTCTAAACAAGACTAACACCTGGTTTGAAAAGGTTGTGATCCAAATCAAAAGCTTCACCTTGTTTCAAACAGAACCTGTCCTTCATTTACAAGCTCCTAAAGCTCTCCACATGATCTCTGTCCTCTCAGAAACACCTGCCTTTGATGATCCTTAACATCTTCAAGGGCTCTCATCGGTCTCTGATCTTAAGTTGTAGCACAAAAACAGTCCGTACCACCCACCAAGTCCCTCAGAGCAGCCTGGGCTGTAAACGTAAACATGAGCTACGACTAAGCAGGAGAAAGGGAAATGTTAATGGGAAGTCTGAGTGAGTGACGGAAAAGAGAGAAATGGAAGAAGAAAACAGGAAGGAAGCTTTAAAGAAAAGAAATAAAATGCTGATGTATGCAGCACTGTGTAGTTGATGCCGATGGCATCTCAGATTTGTCAATGATGGACATCCTACGCATAACATTTCATGAATTTCTGTTGCCTGGCAACCCTACCAACCTCTCTGTCTAAATCTTTTTCATTAATTTGTGAATTATTTTTTTTCCTTTTTCTGTGGCTCAATTTTGCTTTCAAAGTTTTATTTATTTATTTATTTTTCTGTTAAAAAAAAAGAGCTTGGCGATGGTGGGAGGAAACCCATGGACGCTGACAAAATGTAGGGCAAGCTTCTTTAAGCAGCTACACGTTCCCTTTAAAAGCACACAAATACCCACAAGAAACACATCTATAAAAATGTGACAGTCTGCAGTAGTTAGTTAGTTAGGTCGTTGAAGCCGTCATTTTTAGTATAAGATTCAAATATCCCACTGGAAGTTGATAATATGTTGTGTTGAGCTGCCATGGTGATGACATCATGAAGCATGCATTAATTATGACTACAGACAGAAATATGCTAAATGTTGGAACAAATAATTAAATTCAGATTAAACATTCATCCATCTCTGCTTCTATAGGTAATTATTTTAAAATAGTCATTTAACTGTAAGAAATCAGATGCGACTCAACTCGATATGTGGTTGTCAGGTAGTATTTGTTAGTAAAATGACGAGATGGTTTTATTTTACCAACCCACCAAGGAAAAATAAGAGAAGAAAGCTACACTATTGGTGGAAAAATGAGCTGAGAGATTCGATGCTAATGAAGTACGTATAGAAGAAACACACAGAGAGGAAAACTGGAATAAAAACTTATACCCTTAAAGGAAAATTGAGGTCCAGTGTAACCTGCCAGGTAAAGCCAGCTTATCATTATGTAGAATAAACATGCTACATTATACGGTTTCAGCCGTGTGGAGTTAGCATGTTCTCTTTGTGTATATGTGGGTTTTCTCCCCGGCTTCCTCCTAACATACAAAGACATGCATGTTAGGTTGGTCACTAAATTCTCCCTATAGTGTGTGTGTGCGGGTTGTTTGTCTCTCTGTGTCGGCCCTGCAATATACAGACCTGTCCAGGTCATACCTGCCCCTCACCTAGTAACTGCTGGGATAGGCTCCAGCTTCCCTGAATTAAACTTAGTAGTA
>CM047997.1:23046406-23056415 GCA_026261665.1 Melanotaenia duboulayi
GTATAGTATAGTATAGTATAGTATATATAGTATTTAGATATACAAGAGTGTTAAAAAAGGAAGAAAATGCACAAACTCATTTAATTAAGGATTAGAGTCCCACAAAATACTTTAGCAAGTTTTTGTGCAGATGGAAATGTAAATGTGGCATCCACACAGATTTTGCTGATGGATCACACACTGGCTGTTCCAGTGTAAGAAATATCTTTTTCTTCTGTTGATGGACAATTATTGGACTGGTTCGGGTGCAAGTAAGCTAGTGGTTGTTTAACTGACTCTGTGCCAGTAACAGAGAAGCTACATGCCAGTAAAAAGGAAACAAAAACTCTATTTCAGTAGCTGCTGACCTCATTAAAATTAATAACCCTTTTTCAAGGGAGTCCTGGCCAAAATAGGCAACAACAAATAGATCAAAATTAACATTTTTAAATCAATGTATTATAATAATTTTATTCTGTTTTATTCAACACATTTCAGCTTTATTTGTATAACGTCATATATAGCGCAAAATCATATTTAAGTCATTTCAAGACACTTTTAAAGATATAGCCCCATTAAATCCAATTAACTGTAGCACAGTTATAATCCATTCACAATGAATCCATTACACAGTGTGATCCTCAAAAGTTCAGCTTATAATAAAATACAGAATATAAAGCAGTTCATAAGGAAATATTGCCTAGCTTAAGAAAGTAGATTAAATTAAATCCTGGGGTGGCGTGGCTCAGTGGGTAGGGTAGCCTGAGGTTGCCAGTTCAATCCTCGGCCTATCTGCCTCATGTCGAGGTGTCCCTGAGCAAGACACCGAACCCCAAATTGCTCCAGATGGGTCGTGGTTAGCGCCTTGTATGCCAGCTTCTGCTAGTGCTTAGGATAAAAGCGCTATATAACCACAGACTATTTATCTTATCTTATTCTTATTCAACGCTCCATCCTGAGCATGCACAAGGTGGTGGGCATGTGTGGAGAGGAAAAACCCCCTTTAACAGGAGAACCCGACTCAGAAAGGGAGGTCTTCTGACCATTGCTAACCTAATAACCACCTGAAACCCGGGACAAACATGCAACAGCAACTTTCAAGTAAATGTATTTGGGGAGGACTTCTTCATGTTCCTTCTATGGTTGGAGAAATCAGAGAGGAGAGCTACAGTTTGGTTAGCTCCAGAATGAGACATCACTCCAAGTGTGACAAGGACACAGTAGAGTGATTTAATCTCTCATCTTTTCTACCTCCTGGTGGAGGGTCCCTCTTCAATTACCTAAATTTGCCCTATCCATCGTGAAGCTTAGACTTCAGTAAAAACCCAACAGATTCAGGGCTTAAAAATCTTTTAGTTCAGAGAGTTGTTGTCTAAAATGCACCTAAAGACGGCTGACTTGACAGAGGCCTGACTGAGGGGCTCTCAGAATGTGAAGCCACTGTGCAAATGTTTTCTGTAACTATATCCTTAGTTCTCAGGGAGCTTTCATTTCTGACTTTCTTCAAAATTGCTTTCCATGAGTCAGATGCTCATTCCTGCTCATATGAATTTCCATCACAGCCACAGTCAGAAATCAGACTTCAGCTGTACTTTGATTTTAGTTTTATAACATGCTAAGAAGCTAAGCTGAGATGGTAAATATTGTGGCCTTATAATCAGCAGTGTGTTAACATGTCAATGTTAATATACAAATCAATGCAAAGTTGAGCTAACAGAGATGTTAGCAAAGCTACATATGATGTCGTAATGAAAGCCATAACCATACTTATCATTATAGCAAGCTGATCAACACAACAGCAGCAATACGGGATTCAGGATCCCCGTCTGGGACACATGGAGCAGGGAAGCTGGTGGTCAAACCAAGGGACCTTTTTGATTGCTGTGTGTGTGCTCAGCTTCTTTACCAACAACACTTCATTCTTTATCAACCATTCAGAACACAAGTTCGAGATGGTTTACCACATAAAATGTTATCATTTGCTTAAATGAAAACATGACTTATTACCACGTCCAGAGATAAGGTCAGAGGGTGAGCAGTGCACTCACAAAATATCTATCTTCTATTATTTCAAACTGCCACAGGATTTCTGTTCATCAGTGGGGGTAAAGATCCAAAACCTCCATCCATCCATCTATTCTGACATTTATCTAAGGTCAGGTTGAGCGGGCAGCAGCTTAAGAAAAGAAGCAAAGACTTAACTGACCCTGGCCACTTCCAGCTTTTCCAGGCAAATCCTGAGGGCCAGCCGAGAGCCATAGTAATCCCAATGTTCTCAAGATCCTCAAGGTCTTCATTGTCATTGTACGGGTACAACAAAATTATTATCTCCTCCTGGTGAGACATGCCCAGAACACCTCTCCAGTCACCTCTTCTGGCTTGTATGGATGTGGAGGAATAGCGGCTCTACTCTATATCCCAGGTGACCAATCTTCTCATCTATCTCCAAGGCTGAGTCATGACACCCTGCAAAGGAAACTCATTCAGGCCGCTTGTATCTCATCCTTTTAGTCACTACGTACAGTTTGTGACTATAAATAAAGTTATGAACATCAATAAACCAGTAAATAAAAAGCTGAGCTCAAATTTTTCACCACGACAGACAGCAAAAAATGTTTGGTCCAAATATGAATTTTGGTTTGGCCCAATTTTGGCTTTGACTTACGATGTTGGCTAAATGTGAATATAGCTGCCACAATTCAGCCACATGGCTTTTCATAAGAAGGCTTCCCATATTAGGGCCACTTCTAGCCCACAAAATACTTGTCCTCATGCATAATTCATGTCCAGGCCAGCAATGACATCTGAACCAAATGTGGCCCATGGGACACTTGCCATTATCCATGCCAGGCTGAGAACTGATGTCTGGTCTACTTCTGGCACACACAACACTTGCCAGTGCCGCAAATGAGCCATAACCATCAAAAGTAGCCCGGATTCGGCCCAAACATGTCTGCCATCTGGGGTATAGTTTCTGCATTTGATCTCCTGCTTCATTCTTCCCAGACTAAAGAACAAGACCTTCAGATACTTGAAAACCTCCACTTGGGGCAGCGCAATATTTCTAGATAACAGTCATTCAAGTTAGGAAGCAAGATACAGAACATGAACTTGCTCCACTTTGTCAACTTATTCATCACTATCTCACAGAAACAAACTTATACATCGTTTCAATCTATTCTCAAAACCTTCAAAAGGTCATCAGATTTCATGAATACACATCGCTCTGAATAGTGCTTTCTTTTTTCTAAGCCCCTGGGAAAAAGCATATTTTTGGCTGAGATGGAGTGTGTGAGCCACTTTGCGTTTTATTTATGACTAATAGACACACTGAATCACATATTAATGTTGCAGACCACATGTTCAGACAGTAGCCACGGGTCACATAAACAGATCCACACTGAGAACGTTCATAACAGAAAACAAACTGCTGCATATAAAGAGAGAGAGAGTGACACATGATGGATTGAGATAATTACAGCCTTAGTGAGCAGAGAGATGTGTCTGCAATGTTCACGCACAGATGTGTGGCGGTAAATGTAAACGTGACCTGGCGCTGGTTCATTTTGGGCTTATTGCAGAAAAAAAAGATGAGCTGTGTATCAGCATGACAGCACCATTTTGCTGAGGTGTGTTTTACTGTTGGTGAGTGAGAAGAAATAAAAACTGTATTTAGCAAGTGATTGCGTTTCTTCACCGTTTTTGTGGGAGCCAACGTATGAGGATGTGTTGTCTGAACACTCAGGTGTGTGTGATTACTCTTGTTTTTATTACATGATAGAGACTGAAATCTGCATACTAACTTTTTTTTTTTAGGTTAAGACCGGGCCTTATGGTCAGGATGAGTAATAGGTTAGAGTTAGGCTAAGCCCTTTAAATATTTTCAATTTTCAGTAAAAACTTTTTATTATTGGATACTAGACTTGTTGTGGACCAACTATTTTACTGGACTACTTTTACTGGACCCTTGCTGATGTATCAGGCCCGTTTTTGTTGCCGTATAATCTGTTACTGGAGTGCAGTGCGGCTTGAAAGGCAAACTGCATTTGCGACTGGTCTGAAATAAGTGTTTTCTGAACTTACAGTTATGTTGGAGCCTAGAATGGTTTACAACATTCAGATCTCAGGAATCTTAGCTTTCTAATGGTGTACAACATTTAGGTACTTGTACGGGCATTAATATCTGACTGTAAGCCAGAGTTTGAGCAACTAGTAGCACCTTCGCACAATTTATGTTCAGGCTGGTTAAGGAGCAGAAGAGAACATCTCCTGCTCTTCCTGCAGGATGAGCCTCTTCTGACAGCTTCTGGACGGGGGAGGGACCTGCGGTATCATCCGCGACTCTTTGAGAAGNAGCTTCTGGACGGGGGAGGGACCTGCGGTTGAGAAAAGTTAATAAATGTTTTCACGTCAGTCTCAAAGTCTCCAAAACACCAGAAGAAGTTAATAAATTCATCACTAGTCACTTTTTTTAAAAGACTCATTAGAGAAGTCTAAAAACTTGCTAATTATAGCGTCAAGTTGCTAAGTTTAAACAATGGGTCCTCCAGGCAGATGCTGTAGGTGCGGGACTGCCCGCTGCAGTGCCTGTTTAAAATGGGTAGAGGCGGCTGGTCCTTTCCACAAACCAGCAGACACCAAAGTGGCATTTAAGTATTGATACCTGTGTTAATTAATATTTAACTAGACACAAAATTTTAGAATCCTACCTAAAACCATTAAGGTCTAATCAGGTTTTATATGTATGTTTCGCACATGTCTGTTTTTAACAGCAAGACTCTCAGGTCTGAAAGAGCACACAGCGGTTATGAGTGTAAAGAGGGGATGAAAGTACAAGTTTTTCAGAATTAAAGCAGCACCCACTCATAGCACTTGATAACAAGTAAAAGAAAAGCTGATAAAAAGCAGTTTCAGAACAAAAAATTAATGCAGATTTTAAAAAACACACCTTAGATGATACTGAGAACCCAACTGGACAAACCAGCTTGGTGGCCTCAGTCTGTCTGATACTGCCCTCTGCTGTCTGAAGAAACAAAGTACAAACATTTATCTAAGCCAAACTAAGGTATAAGGACCGTTTGTAATACGCGGTGAAACAAAATTAAAACACACGTAAGCCGGCAGTGGTGCATTACACCAGATTAGACAAAAAGCTCAGTTTTTCTTTGCCTACAATCTTCAGGATCACAGATGAAATGCAGCTATGCATAAAGATGCACAAAGAACACACTTTCACACTGNCTATGCATAAAGATGCACAAAGAACACACCATCACTTAATTCCCTCACACAGAGGCGAGCATGCTTTAGAAAGCTTGCTGTGAAAACAGAGGTCAGAAAGCTGACTTTTTCCCTTTCATCTTCTAAAGAAAGTATGTTTTTGCCATTTTCATTTCTTGCAGTAGCTTTTTCATCAAAGAGCGGATACATACCGTCCCGGCTTTAAGGCCATATTTGAAAAGGTCATATTGTAAATGGACTTGTACGGCCTTTTTCCAGTCAGCTTGACCACTCAAAGCGCTTTACACTGCATTTCACATTTACCCACCCACACACACCCCGATAGGCACATCGGGATGCAACGTGGGGTCAAGTGTCTTCCTTCGACATGTAGTCGTCTGGGAAAGCCTGGAACCTTCCGGTTGGAAGACGATTGTTCTTCCTCCTGAGCTGTATGTCTCTGCTTTTGTCACTGACATTGTGAGACTGCTGGACTGTGGACAATTTTAAAGGAACTACAATTATGCTGATTTTACGCCGAAAACAGGATATTGTAACTGTTCCAATCGTTTCCCATTGACAGCAGCAGCATGTTTATATTCAGAACTGTTCCAGTAAATATCATTAAATACCAGTGATATGATCACATTACGCTCTACACAGTTTATAATAATCACAACTTTCTGTGATAATGAGGCTGGTTAGTCATCTTTGACTGGACCATGAACAGCAGGATTGGGAGTGAGCCTCCAGCTGTCTTCCAGACAGGTAAAACTGATCCACCTCAGTCCTTTGGTCCTGCAAGTTCTCAGTTCCAGAGCCTTCATGAGGAATTACAGTTAGAAGAAAACTGACTTATTCATACAGCTCCAAGCACTGAATCCTCAGTGAAACGTAGAATCCCCATCAACCCCACCTGGAGTTGTAGCTGATAAACAGCAGAACCATCTGACGCAGGAATAAAAAGAAAATAGAAAAAAATGGAAAACAAACAGAATAAACAAACTTGTTTGATGCACCGAGGTATTTTCATGCTTTCAGGAGTTGCTGGAGTGATACCAGTATTATTCAGTTCTTCGCCCATTTTACTGAATACAAACTACTACCATATTACTGACAGTTTTGGTTGGAGTTTTTCTTGATGGATAGCAACCAGCTTGGAGGTGCATTGCTGCCGGCTAGTGGACAGAGTGTGCTAAAGGCTGGTTCTGTAGATCAGGGATGTCCGTTCCCAGTCTTCAAGGACCATTGTCCTGCAGGTTTAAGCTGCCCCACTGCTGTAATAACACTACATACGTTCTGACCTTAAAACTCTGTGCCGAATACAGATATTCATCATGCACATCCCTGAAGCCGTTGTTGCCCAGCAGCGTCCTCAGGCTGAGAAACAACACTTAACAATTTTTTTATTTTATTTTTTTCTGACCCAGAGCATCACATCATGGCTGTTAGGAGGCATGAAAGTCTGTTAAAGTTCAGTTGTGGGGATTTAACACACCTGATTAAAAATTTGCCATGCTTGTGCAGAACTTGACAAGCTGGGAAAAGCTAGCCTATCTGAATCAGATATATTAGAGCTGGGGAACATCTAAAACCTACAGGAGAGTGGCCCTTGAGGACCACAATTGATCCTACTGTCAACAGAAAAATGTCTCATGTTATAACAAAGATCTCAATTTTAAGATAGTTTCATCACCCGACACATAAACATCATCAAAGATTGCAGCATCCCACATTTTGGCCTATTTAGTCCCGGTAGTCAAATCACCAAATAATTTCAGAAACCATCTTCCAGACTTGTCTTGGTTTCTTATTTTCTTATAGTTTTCAAGTATCTGTCTTTAAGTGGTTCATTAGTAACTAAACATTTAGAAGTGAATCGAGGAAAGTAGAAGCTAACTGTATACTCCCACAGCTGCACCAAGAGTCCATCATAGCTGAGAACCGTACCTTGCTGATTCGAGTCAGGGTGCCGTTGGGTCTATCTGGGCGCTCCTCGTCAGACAGCCGTCCACTGCCAAAACTGTCCATGGAGTGGGAGGAGATGGTGTGGCAGAGCTCCTCAAAGGAGTAGTCTCTGTCCCGGCACTTCTTGATCTCATGGAGCAGTTTAGAAAGTTCACTTGTCACAGCATCATCTTGAGAGAGTGAGGATAAGAAGAAGAAAAGAGTAAAAAAAAAGAAATACATCAAGCATTTTTTACGTTTTGAAACCAGTTCCAGATCACCACAGCTGGCACGAAAGCAACAAAACCTACAGCCCAGAAGATGATATCAAACATTAGATTTGTTTACTTGTGATTAAACTCTGATCTCCTGCATTTACACTAACACTGAACTGTGCTCAACACTTTCTTTCCCTTATTTAAGAGTCTTTAAAGAAGTCACGCTGTAAGAGGAGGTCAGGATGAGGTTTGTTGCAGTGACATATTTAAAACAGAGGGGGCAGTGTTGTACAGGCTAAATGCAAAACAGCACAGACTGACACCGATTACCTCCATAAAAGCACAATAAGGCAAACTTACATATTTTTCATGTATTTGTCAGTTTGGCTAGCCAAAGGTTTGCGTGTGAGATTGTTTAGGAAATGTAGGAGAAATAAAAAAAGAATCTACTGAAAAATCTACTTCTTCAGTTTAGTTTTGTTACTTTCTCAAAATATAAATTTAACATATTTTAGGATTTAAAAAACATCTATTCAGAAAAAAAATGTATTTATTCTCTTTCAGTTTCAGATTTAGTTTACACCTGATATTAAACCATCTGGCTGATCCAAATGAATTCTGCTTCTACCTCCTGTTTTAAATAACTTACCCAAAATAAATAACGTATATCTTCCCAACTATAAGGATTGTATGTGAAATCTTTGTCTCAAAAGAGCGGAAACTTATCAGAATTTAAACATGTGTTACTGTGTCAGAGTAAATTGACCTGGAAAAAAGTAGAAAAATCTACCTCTATGTTTTTTTGTTTATTGTTATTTTTGTTGTTTGATTTTTCCCCCTCATCCCATGCCCTACGCATGTTTTGTGCATGTTTGTTCTTGTTTTGCCAGGTAAAATAAAGGTTAAATAAATACTACTAATAAAAATAATTCTCCTCCTAAAAGAAAACCTGTTTACTTCCAGTGAAAACCAGAAGACAGCAGCCCAGTTCATCCAGGAATTAGTGATGTCTGATGAGGAACTGTGCAAAAGTAAAAGCTAAAAAAAGTGAAGCTGAGCAGCTTTTCAGGTGGATTAATAGAGGTGTTACGCAGGTAAATACTTCAGGAAACCTTCAGTTGATGATGGACATCTCTGTCGATGGTCAGAGTCAAAATAGCCTCCAATCTTCACACCATGAAGATCCAGAAGTGACACCTTGTTAGTGTGATTTTGCTTGAAGTGGAGGAATTAACAGAAGCTCTTACGAGGAACCGCTGGTCTCATGGTTTTGTTTCATTCCCATATAACTGCTTGTGGTTTGTGTGTTTCATTTGGGTGGTAATGCATGGCAGTCTTCTACCTGTGATTTTGGTATGCTACATGTTTGGTGCTACCTCCTGTACATGGGACTCTTATGATGAAGAGGTTAAAAAGGTCAATCTTATCCCATTTTAGATTTGGTATTAAAATGTGACTTAACTTGTATATAAAGAGACCATTTATGATCTTTATGAACATAAACATGTTTCCTTTGTACTGCAGTCCACAATAAACAGGATATTTGCTCATTTTTCTGCAAAACCCTGAACAACATTCAGCGTCAGCCCACCCCTGAAATTTCTAAACTCTTACTTTCACTCAGTCTCTGTGCAGCGAAGTCAAGAAAAACCTGAAAAACTGAACTGCTGTGCTTTTTATTAAAGGCAATTTTATTGCCTTCAGTGGCTCCATGAGCCAGGTGTGCCCTATAATGAGAAACAACATATTTCCTGCCTTGTTCTGATGCTCCACTTTTAGTTTAGCTATATTTAAAACCAGCTTTATTTGTATAACTCAGCTCTAAATTTTAGAGCAAGGAGTAAAAGAAGACGAAGGCGAAACCTGAACCTTTGATTGCAGATTTTCTTGGATGTTTACTGTCACATTTGGAGAAATAGATTAATACAATTGGATTGTGCTTTAGTCAGATTCCTTTCTGCACATCAAAAAAGAAAGAAAATAAACACAAATACATTACATAAATGCACTTGCATCTGTATATGTGTATGCTTACTCTTGTGTCTGAGGGACGGAGAGGCAGCTGGCGAGGGGACGGAGGTTCGAGGTGCAGGTACAGGACACTGGCGGACAGGCTCTTTCTCAATATTCTGCTTGTCCATCTCGTCCATCATGTAGTCTACAGAGACATGCAAACAGATTGTGAGAAAGATGGACAGTGAGACAAGGTGAAGTGGAATTATGCATTTAAAAAAACAGGAGGAAAAACAAGACAAAGACAAGCGGGACACGAGACTGAAAGTGAACGTGATCTAGGAGGTAGGCTGGGAGAGAAACACAGAGCGAAAAAGACCTTCTTACACAATCAATAAAACAGCACAGCCATCAGCATGTTAAACAGCTTGAGCTGCATTCAATTCACACTTTTCCTGCACCACAAAATCACTTCACAGCTTCCTCTGATAAAGTATTATGCAGTTCATAAAAGCAAAAGAGGGAATAATGTTGGGGAAAAGTGAAGGGAGAGGGAGAGGAGGTAAATCAGGTTCGGATGTGGAGGCACAAACAACGAACAGTTAAAAAACAGGCTTACACAGTAAAATTAGGAGGCAGATTCCCAGTGAAGTATTTCTGTTTACAGAATTAATGAAATGAATACTGGTATT
>CM047997.1:23056571-23070385 GCA_026261665.1 Melanotaenia duboulayi
ATATATATTACATACATATTATAACTTATTTGTCATGTTTATTCAGCATTAACCACAGTCAATGATTGCCACAACTTAACTATTGTACTCTAAGACAGTAATTTTTGACCATGTGGCCAAAGCTTGGGTGTCAAGCACCACCTAGAAGACCACAAAAATCTTTCAGTTTTGCACCCGTGAGCCGTGAGAGCCACAAGACCTTGTAAGTTTCAAATAAAGACACAGGAAATAACTGTTATAGCAGCAGTGCATCTTCCCCACCACTTGGTGGAAGTAATGTGTCCTTTAGTTATTCAACAAACTCTAATAAGCAGAAGAAAGCGCTCAGATAGCTGCTAGCTTGTAGCAGAAATTATGAAGATGTAAAAATGAAAGAATGAAGACAGAAATGGTAAAAAATAAAATAAAATAAAATAAAATAACACCACTAAAAGATAAAAATATTGTAGAAGTAAAAATACATTAAGTACAGTTGGAGGTAAAGTCTTCAACACCATCTAGCAACCAAACATCAACTCACGGGAAAGCCAGTGGAATTATTAACAAACAAAAAAGGAAAGAAAATAAGCTACAGATGCAGAAAATGTCTGGCAAAAAGGTTAATTAAATAAATACATTAATATTGTTTTGTATTTAAATATCTAACTAAACATTTATTTTCTTGTATTTATTTGATTTGAACCATTATTATTTTTTATCAAGTATTTTATCATTGCATCATTTTATTGACCATCTTTTCCAGACATCTTTCTCAAGTTCTTTTTTCTCTCTTTTTTTGTTTCATAATATATAATAGATTTTGTGTTTATAAGCCAGACTTGAGACTTGTGCAGTTTCACATGCACGTGACATATTTATGTCTTGATCTCACTGAATAATGTCATATTTTACAAGGTTTTAGCTGTAGACTGCAAGTAAATTTGGTTTAGCTATTAAAAAAAAAACAATTAAACCAATACAGTGTTGATTAAACCAGTATATTGTTGATTACTAATGTATTTATTTGTCGTGTCTTCCAACAACCTCTTGTATTGGGTCTTGATTCATGTCAACACATTGCACTTTGCATGTTGACTGGTGTCTGTGGTGAGCTGCAATGAATTGCTCGTATGGGATAAAGTTTTCTAAACCTCACATTTGAGCCTTGAATCCCTTTGTACTGGAAAAGTTGGGCCCCAGCATAAGAAAATGTTGAGAAGCCCTGCTCTAAGACACAACCAGTTCTTGATGGGCACTGAAACAAGCCCAGTTCATTTTACAGCAGGAGTGAATTGTGCTCTTTTAATCTAGTGAAAATTCATTCATGAAGAGATGCCAGCGGCCACCAGAAAGCCCCTCAGATTGTACAATTTAGCAAATGATCTATTTTTGTGCTTCGTATTTGTGTGTCCTTTTCCATCTCCTCCCCAACAGGAAATGGCATGCAGCTGATCTTTTCACCAAGTCACAGCTGCGCCTACTCTTTCAGCTTCTTCCTCCATCTAATACTCACTGGTGCAGCCTCCTCTCCAACCTCTGCTTTGGAGAGATTACGTGTATGGCTGCTATTCCTGATTTCTGACATTTCAAAATGCTACCTGTGATTTGAACATCTATGAAACTCTTCCACTTTAGTGAGGCATCTTATAATCCTCTAGCAGCAAAAAACAGCCCCTGCATGTTTTTATTGATATCCCTAAAGCTAGTCAAGACATTTGCTAACCCATCCTCTACCCTACTGATCCATCTGTGATCAGTCTGTATCCTCTTCTTCAACATACATAGATGGAATTTAATCATAAGTCTACAGTCACTATAGTCAGCATGCTCAGTCATCATGGTTTCAATATTTGGTGTCCATGCCACTGGCCAAAAAGAGACCCAGCAGACCCACACAGACTTGGGCAGATCATGAAATTTACATACAAGAGAGCACAGAAGCAATAAACTGACATGTAAGGAAAAATTCAACCACTATGGAGCAACGTTACTCATTTGGAAACTACCTTAACTTGAAGTAAAGTCTGAAAAAAGCGGAAATAATTTTGTCACCCAGCCAAACATGAATTATTAATAAAATAAAAAAAATAATGAGTTCTCAAAATCCCAGGAAAACAAGCAGCACTGAGCTTTCAGATGCTGTGGGGCGTGTCTGCACCACATCCTGACGGACAGATCCGAGATCAGCTGACATTAAACCCACAGCACAGGCGGAGCAGAGCTCATGTCACTAAAGAAAACTGCTTCTATATTTCAGGGACAAACGTACTGGTGTGTTGACATACACTGCTCACAAAAAGATAGGAAATTTAACTTTCAGGTGGAATTTACAAAAAAAAAGTAGAAGGTTCATGTTACACTGATATATTATGAATACAGGGCATTTCTATATTTTTTCCCTCATTTCATACATCTTATTCAAACATAATCTACCAACTGTGGTGAGTATACCGGCACATAAAAACGTTACGTGTTTGGTGTCGTCTTGGTCTGATGATGCTAAAATGTTAACAGGAGGATTCAGAATACTGTTTAGATACAAACTGGTAATGAACTAGAACATTTAGTGGTTGATTCGTGGTTCAGACACTTCTTCTGGGCTTTTTCTTTTGCAATTATTACTTAATCATTCAAACAAAAGTTTAGCAGAGGTCAAATTAATTCATCTGTAAAGGTTATGGAGGACTTTATGTTAATTTTACATCATACAAGAAGCTTTAATACCTTTTTGTGGGAAATATATCCGTTAATCTCAGCTGTCTACGATGCCCGGAAAAGTCCAAAACAGAATTACGTTGAGTGAAACACTTTTACATTTTTTGTGATACACATTTACATCCACTGCAACACTTTTACCTTCGCACGATGCACATTTGCATCATAGAAACCATGTTTACATTTACAAGAGTACGATGCTGAAACACTTTTACTAAGGACTGTTACTGTGGATTAACATGAGTAAATGATTAATAAATAATAAGTGAAGTAAATGAATAAAAGGGAATTGCTTCTACGTGTTAACAAGGTTTACTTGATTTTTTAAACATTGTTTTTTGTTTTGTTTTTTAACTGCAAAGATGAAAAAAGCTCATTTTAAAGGTTAAAACATGATATGTAGCACACAGCGTTCTCCTGTGTTTCTGTGTGCATCTCAGATTCTTGCTGTGGTAAACATTTAATAAGGTGCTGGAATCCCCAATTACATGTAGATTGCTCTGCCCTTTGCATCACTGGTTTTTCCCGGTTTAATGTTAGCTGTAAGTCTGTTATTTTCTAACTGCGGCCAGTTCGTCACATTCCTGGGACTCAGTTCTCCTCTCCGTCTTTGCCTTTAAGTTAAGTTGGATTTGCAGATAATTTCGACTCTCACATATTCTCCTCAACCCTTTAAACCTCGTCCTCTGCAAGCCTTTATCTCAATCTCTCCAAATTTTCTGTAACCACATGCCCAACAGACACCCACAGATTACACAATGAGAGATGGAGAAGCCCTAAAGCCACAGATTACAGTACTCACATCAACACTGTCTTTCAGAGGATATAATTTTGGGTGCTCAGGGACTGAGGAGAAAGTCACACTAACAATCACCGGTCAAACACACCGCAGTAAGGACGAGGTTAAAACACAAAAAAAGAGCATTTTGGATGGTGTAAAGTAAAAACTGTGAAAATGTTTTTTATCTGTCTGAATCAGACTGAGGAGATGAATCTGTGAGTTTGTTAACATGACAAAAAATAATGTGATGGACAACATGTGAAAAGACTGTAGATTGTCTTTAACTGAACTGTGGAACTGACAGTTTTTTCTGTTGAAATTTTCATGGTTGGTCTAAAGTTAGAGCTCCATGAGCCAGACGGCTAAATACGGGCAGATTTTTGACGCCGTTTTATCTTCACAAGATGTCAAAATAGAAGATGAGGCTGTTTCTTCTGTTGATAACAACAGCTTGTGTGTTTGAAAGTAGGAGGTCAGTAACACACGCACTCATTCATCTTCCTAGTAAAAGTAGTAAAAGCTCCGGATTATTAGCTGCTACATTCGCACATCATCCCACACGCTGATGTTTAGGGGATATTAGGATGCTGTTTGGAAACATCCACAATATGTCTAAGGTGACTATAGCAGGTTTCCACCACACTGGAACATCTCTGCAACAGTTCAGAACGTCGCTACGAGTGTGAAAACAGATTCACAACTACTTTTACTCAGCCCTGATCAACCAGCACACTTACTTTAAACAAGCAGATACTACTGCTGTCGTGCATTCCTGAGGCCGATCCAATCCATTTAATCTTATTTAGCATCTAGTTCGGCCCACAACATAAAGAGAATACTGTATTGTGGGAATAAAACAGCCAACATGAACTGTGTATCAACACATACAGCAGCTCCCATTGTTTCACGGTGGAAAATAAACTTCCTGGAAAACAAGATTTCTCAGTCGGATCACATCCTCTTCTTTTGTTACCGTCCACTCCGATATACTGCACTGTAGCTCCATATGTCAGCACCACTCGGATCTCAGTCTTAAATGTCACCTCCAGCCAACAAGGACCTTCAGAGAATGCTCTTTAAACAGATCCTGTCAGGATTATTACAGTTTTAGAGCTGCAACTCTCACACAACACAACAACTGTCTGTTCTCAGTCTTACCTCCATACAATCTGAACCAGTACATCAAAAATGTACTTAAAGGAGTACTATGTCTTTAATCTTTGTACTGACTGCAGCAGCAATGACGTAACTTCTCAGGTAATCTGAATCTAAGTGAAATGTCTCTTACCCTGAATCAGAGCAGTGATCTGCTGGGATTTGGGTGCAGGATGTTCTCTCAGAATCTCCAGAGCTGTTCTCCCCTGACTGTCTCTGAGACTGGTGTTGATTCCTGGAACATGAACAAAACATACAGGATTAACTTTAACAGTTTAACAGCAGGATAAAAGAACGCAACATCGACCGCCAGATTTCATCCAGTCTAACACCTACTCGTACACATTTAAAACTTCTTAAAAACTTTTTTCTTTAAAATCTGGATTTATTTTGAATTTTTTGAGGATTAAAGCAACTTTCTCATGCAAATCCATGCTCGAGCAGTGCCAAGTCACAGCAGACAATAACACACAAGATTACACAAAGAATAAAACAAACTTCACTGTGTGCAGAAAAATAAACACAGATCCACTGGATGTTTACTTTGTCTTTCCTCTTGAATAGGTCCTCATTTACCCAACAGCGCTGGCGGTTTAATTTCTTGCAGATCTCCACTTTATTATGAGAAAGGCCCACTAGAATCTAACACATTCAATACTAATAATAAAAGACAAACTGCACTTAGAACATAACTTTGTGACCCTGTTTTATCTTTCTTTCTTAATTTTTGTACATTTCCTGTTTATTTTCCTATTTGTTTTTGTTTTTTTTTCATTCCCCCTGCCCCTCAAAGATTACTGTCCACGCTAAAACACAGGACACCAACTTAAAACAGTTATCCTCTTTATTCCAGCACTAAATATTTTGAACAGTTCAGAGCATTTCTATAAAAACAAAAGAAAGAAATGGTGGTCAGACTTGGACTGGAGGGAAGGATAATTTCTGGAAACCCTTACAAATAAGGAGCTACATAACGTCAGGTTGTGGATGAAACATAAGAGAATGAAGAGAAAAGTTTAGATCATCTACAGGTAGGGGGGCTGATGGGGAACAACTTTGCTGGAAGTGCATACAAGGGTTGAACCTTTCTGGAATAAAGTTGGTATCCTTCCAGGTCACTAGTTTGGCTCCATGATTCCTCTAAGCCCAAAATGATGTCTTCCAGGGGTCTAATAATTTAATTAATACACAACCATTCAACGATCAATGAGCCAGTAGCCTCAATTCAGATGGAAAACATCAAACACCAAAGTAATGTTCATAAAGTCCCACTACTGAACTCTGGCAGATTTTCTGCACTTTGGCGGGAAACATAACTTTCTCAGGTGGTGCAGGGCGATGGCGGCTCCAGGAATGTGCATCATTAACGTCAGTGTGACGTCTAAACCAGTCAATGTTTTATGGTCAGAAACTTATGTAGCTGCTTTAAGAAAGAACATGTGGAACATGTGGAACAGCCACAGGAATTAAGCTAGTTGCAGGTTCATTGTAGGAGACATGCTCCCCCTGTTGACTATTGAATCGCCCAGGTTTAGAGAAATACTAGATAAAATAATGATGAGACAAGTGTGTCCATTTCTTACCACTGACAGGGACGTTGTTCTTATGGTTTTAAAGCCATTTTGTTTACAATATACAGTAAAAACAGGCAGCGGTGTTTGGCCATGTCTACACGCTGAATTAAAAAATAGTAAAGTAATAAGTAGTGAAGTTGCTGTTCAAATGCCGCAACTAGTAAAGTAATTTCATTACAATTTACAGAAGTAATGAGTAACTAATTACTTTTTTAGAGAAACTACTCCAACACAGGTTATTATGGTCTGGCTGGTCACTGCGTCTAGAATTATTCTAAGACTATTGAAAACCGATGAAAGCCTCAGCTTCAAAGACTGGGCTGATGCTGTGGTGAAGGCAGCAAGTCAATACGTGGAAACCTGGAGGATCACCTGATGGGGTTACATCAGGACTCAGGACTTTTCTTCTGGATGGTCTGAATAACAGCTGACGATTGGGATTCCTGTCACTGCCTGCTAAAGAGCTTTACTCTATATGATCTATCCATTTATCTAAGTTACTATGATTTATTCCATCTACTCATTTTCCTGTTGTTTAACTTAGGTTTGTACAAAAGAAAAACATGGTGAGGATGGTTGTGTGGTTGTGTCATATTCGACCGGTTGTACAACACCATTAGTTAATGACAGTTTTGATTAAAATGACTCTGCTTTTCATCTGCTGGCTGCTCCACCAGAGCCTGTTCGAGATCCAGCGCTAATTCTGGTTGAAGACAAAAGATGCCAGAAGGCTACGAATCCCAGCCAAAAGACAGTTTGGCTCATAACCTCCCCAGTTATCAGGCTAATGGTCTACAAGCTGTTGCCTCTTATTCACTGCAGAAACACGAACAATCACAAGGTTTAACAACAGAAACCGAAGTAGTAAATGATAACGTCTGAACCTGCATGTTAAATGATCCTAGAATAGAACTAAGAATAGAATTTACCAAGCAAACTATCTGATGTTTGACTGTTGCAGGGCTGGGCGATAAACCAGTTTATATTAGTCACGTTGATCATCGTCAGGGGTGCATCCTGTCTGATGAGAAAGGAGGCCGGTGAAAAGGGGCCACAGCTAAATAAGGTGGATTTATTCATGTTAGTCATAAACGGATTCTTTTTATACAAGAGGCATATTTACATTTAAACTGTAGGGTACAATGAAACTTTTGTTTGTACGATACCACTCCCAATGGCAAAATTTATTCTTGTAATGTTGTCACGTTAAATCTGTGTTTTGATAAAAATTCATAAAAATAACTCCCAGGTAGTTATTGTTTGTAGCTTGTAGTTAAAAGCATTTAATGGAAATGTTATATTGCTGTTGTTTATAAGAACAGGACCTGGCATCTTGTTTACAAGCAGGCATCAGTTCATGGTTGCAATATAAGTTTAGGTAAACGTCCAGAAGGCAAGATCGAAATGAAAGAAAAACTTGTTTTCAGTCATTTCTGTCATTTGTAGGACGTTTTTAAGAAAGTAAAGAAAAAAGATCTATCAAAGTTGGATTTGGTGTGAAAAAATTGGAGATTTTATTAATTTTTTGGCTATAATGCATCGTTTTACTGGATGGTTAACAAAGCCATTTATCCTCCAACTTCACACACACTTTTTAAGATATATAGAGTTACAGTTCAGTGACTTAAGCCAATGCAGCCGTACTGAACCAGGATGTTCATATAATCAAGGCCAAAAAAAAAAATGGCCTCACAGAGGAAGTCCTGCAGGAAACGGGAAGTGGTGTCGGAAAGTGGGTGGCAGCGCTATCAAAGAAAACAATGTCCAGATTCTTCTGGCAACTTTTACCCTGTTATTGTCTTCCATTTTATCAGTATGCGCTGAGTTTATACTGTTTGGTTTTAAACCAGTTTTAAAGGCTTTTGTGTTTCTTTTTCATAAGCCATTAATTAACAGTTTTTTTTATTTATCAGCAGGACCTTTGACCTCACAATCAAGTTGAGGGACTTCTTCCTAATCAGACACTTCCTGGTGATTTGGCTGGTTGAAATAAAAAGGGGAGGAATACATACACAAAGATGAAAACAGTGTTTTTTATTTTTGTTTTACAAGCACGTATTAATAGACCCACCTGAGTCAAGCAGAAGGCGAACTACATCCATCTTCCCGAAGAGCGCCGCCTCATGAAGGGCGCTGCCATTCTCCGTCTACAAGAGATGGAGAGAACATTTGCAGGTAAATATAAAATAATATAAAGACGTCAAAAGCTGAACTGGACTGAAAGGACATTGCTTCACAAAACATTTTGATTCCAAACAATCTTGTTTTGTCTTATTTTAAAGACAAAAAAATAAGTCAAAACATTACACAAGGGGTGGAAGTCTGTGTTAAGATGTCCCAGTTTCCCTACACCGGCCCAAGCCAGCCTCCAGTCCTGCTCATAAGTAGGTTACAAATATGATGCAACACATGGAAACAAACATGGAGAGAGAGCTGGTAAATGCTTTGCCTGGATCAGCAATGACCAGCGACACAGTAAAGAACACTGTGGAGCTCTAAATATGATAAACAGCTGTGTAACCACACTTTATAAAGAGGGCGGTGGGGAGTTAAGAACAATAATAACTACATTCAAAGCTGCCAGGATAGATAAAATCTGTCAGCGGTTGTCTGATCTGTAAATATCTGGATTCTTTTTATGTTGTTAATAATGCATGAATATTTACATGTTTATCTGTTGGATTTACCAGATGTAGCATTCCACATCTGTTTACCTAGCCTAACATGAAAGACTTCTGGACTTTTCTTGATAGAAAATGTAAAAAACAGAGAAATTAACCAATCTGAATTTTCCACTGGTAAGAATTAATCAGGAAAAGTGATCAAATGACAGAATGCAGGCCTCGTTGTTTACAAAAAAAACATGTTTATTAAGACATAGATGCTCTATAACTAAACAGGTCTACCAGCAACTTCTCAAATTTTGCAAATCAAAGCAGTAAAAGACATTTTATATTTATTTACAAGCTATTCGCACATCTTCAGTGAGATTTTAGACGACTTCTTCCTTCCACTACCATCACCAGTATCGTCAGGACCTTGATTTTATTTTGATCTCTTGAAACTAAAATTGCTTTTCTGTGTGTTGAGGATTATGTTCTGCATCTGCAGACCGCCTGATGTTTTCCTCCAGACTCTCAATGGAGTCCTCTTTTCACAAGGATAAATGCAGTCATGGTCTACTGGTTTTTAGTTCAGCTGCTTTTTGTTTTTACTGTTCTCTAGGTTTTCTTTGTCAGTCCCCTCTGGTTTCTGGTTTTATTTTTGTAATTCTTTCTCTTGTGTATTTTGTTTTGCTTTTGCTGTTTCCGGTTTATTAGTTCACCTGGTTTAATTTATCTCATTCCCTTTTGCTGTTCCTCATTAGTCCATCAGTGTAGACCTGCCTCTAGGTTTCCTTTTGCCAGTTCGTTGTAGCATCTGTTGCATTTCCTGGTTTCTTGTCTTGTTCCTGCTCTAGTCTGCCTCCTGCCTCATAAGCCTGCACTTCTGGCTCAAACAACTGCTCTAATAAATAACACACAAATACTTGTTTTACACTCATAAAAGCTCATTTAGCCTTTTTGTTCCTAAATTCTGAATGTGATTAAGACTAAATTAAGTTGTTTAGACACATTTGCTGAAACACTAAATCCCAAAAAGACCATCGCTTGGTCAAGAATAGTGGAAAGATCACAACGATTAGGCAAATATGAGCTCTTGACAAGCTTGTAAAAAGAGAATATTTTAAAAGAGGACTAGTCCTGGTGGACACATTCAAACAGCTTCCTGGCAATTATCAGAACAGTTTCATTGCTGTAATGAGAAAAAAGTCTGCAGCCTGCTGGGAGGCGATCAATAACATTGCTGACATGATGTCTACACGTTAACTCAACGACTGGCAGCAAATAATACATGATAGTAAACACAGAACGGCTTCAACTATAATACTTATTTTAATGGAGTTATTGTTCCACAGAGACACATTTCCATAGTTCATGTCCCAACTGAACATTCAATACACTGTCCTGTACACCTCGCTGGAAGCAATATTGTCCATCTGGGACACTAAGACGTGTCCTTAAACCCACAGCAGCAAGCACATATGCAGCCACAGGAAGCTCACACTCACACGCAAAGCAACACACAAACTGTGCTGAACAAGTTGCATCCTTCATGGATGGCTTCCTGACAACACAGACCCGGCACTACATGCTAATCCCAGCCCTAATGAAGACAGATCATTTGGACAACAGCCAGATCTGCTGATAAATACGCTACCAGGAACACCGCACCAGATCAGCGGGATCGCCCTGGCAGGGAACATTGTACTTACTGTAGTCCCTCACCTTCCTCTGAAATTAAAGTGTCACCACAGAAGTGATTAAATTAAGCTTTGTAGAGGATGCAAGTCCTACGCCCTTTTCAGGAAAATGCAGCAGGTGTAAATCCAAAATGAAAACACTGACCTGGTTGTTTAACGTCAGCGAGTGTCTCATGTGGAGGTCTAATTTGTGAATCTAATGTTCTACCCTCATGTAAGACAGGAGGTGGGAACAGGATGAGAGCCACCCCTTTTTCTGATACACACAGCCTGACCTCCGAAACCTCTCATACCACTTCCTGTCCTGTTTCCCATGGCGATTACACAGTGATGTCATGAGGAAACGAGAAAGGCGATTTTTACTCTCGAGGAGTTTCCTGCAACTGAAAGGCAGAGGTCTGACTGAGAGGTGTTTGTGTGTTTGTGTCTGAAGTTGGTTCTTGAACGCAGCAGGGTTAGCAGCTCATGCCAGTGACTTAAAGTCTATCACTCAGCTTTTATATCTGTTTTTGAATCAGTGTGTCTCAGAAACAGCCTGGAGTTCTTGCTGCTTTTGCTCATTCTATGCTCTCTTTGTAGAGATCATGGGTAAAAATACTCAACTTTTCCCCATGTTGATTACTTGCCCACCCAACAGCATGATCCTCTGTAGGGAGCTCCTCTCATTATTATAGAAACAGAGAGAGTGTGAAAAAAGAGGCTTAGAAAGACACAGAGGGGAAAGAGAGTGGCTGCTTCTTGTATAAATGATTCATTTACATGCAGACAGACCTCCAGCAGCTCATCTGCATCCACATCCACAGAAACAACAACCCTATTTCAGCTTGTGACCACGTATAGAAGGGCCGTCTGCGAGATGCACACTGGAGGAGTGACAGGTATCTGATGGTGGAGGTTCCAGTTACACAGACTTTAGTATTATGGTGCAGACAACTTGTATAAAAATGGTGCTTTTTTTGTCCAATTGTTGAGACTTTAATGCAACTTTGACAAATCTGTCACTCCTGTGCTGCTGATTACTAACACGAAGATCTCCCAGTGTTCGTAAAGTTTTCAATACTTCACTTTTAAGACAAGTCAGCATAGTCACTTGTTAAAAAAAGAGACGACAGCGTAGAAGAAAAGCAGCAAAGCGTGGCAGCATTTTGACAAGACTTTTCAAAAACAGATGACCCAGAAAGAGCCGGAACAAAGCCACATTTGATTTGTTCAGACATCTCAGAATACAAATCAAGACTAAACGTAAACTAAACCAGAAGAAAAACACAGTTTAAAGATCAAGTTCAACTCTGAGCGGTAATGAATCTCCAGACGCCGCAGGAGAGCTTTATTTCCTGTGACAAGATATCAGCTGAAGAAAAGAAAAAAAGGCGACACTGAACTATCGGACTTCTCAGGAACACCCTGTCCTCCTCCTCCTCCTCCTCCTCCTCCTTCCAATCAATTATTCATCCCTCACCACCGCACCATGTGGGGCATGTACAGCTTTCTGATATACAATCAAGATTAAGGCAAACACACACACACACACATTTAAACGGGGAATCTTCCAAGCTTATATCCCTCTGATGAATCATATCTAAAATGGAAAAGGATAAAAAAAAATGGCTGCACTCCTTCATTAAAAACATAAGACTGCAGCTTATCAAAGCTTCACTCCCAGACATGACATGAGGATGGAAATTTTGAAGTCGGGCAAAAAGGTAAAGCTTCATTTTCTGGTTACTTTCTTCCATTTTGTTACTCAGATTTATTCCAAGCTGAACACCTGGTGCATCTCTGGTGTCACCGCCTGCTTCATCAATGTGTAAACGCTCTAATTTGGCTCAGTGTTGTAGAGCAGCAATGGAAAGTCTAGAGTCTGCTAACCTTAAGCTGTTACTGGTTTCTGAAAGTTGGAGGAGATTGTACTCACCACACAGTTGACGTCCATGCCGGCCTCAAGCAGAGTCTGGATGGTGCTGTGGTGTCCGTTGCGTGCAGCCAGGTGAAGCGGTGAATGTAGACGAGTGTGGCTGGTCATGAGGTTTGGGTGAGCATTCACCAACAGGCGGACCACCTTAAACACAAAAACACGGCCACACGTCAGCAACAACACGGCAAATTCATCTTCTTTTACCCACTGAAGAAATAATGTAATCTTCAGTTGATAAGAACACGTTACTAGAAACTAGAAAAGAAAAAACAAAAATAAATAATCTAAGACGCGGAAGACAAAGCCAAACCCAGACCGCGCGGGCCCAGTAAAATCTATCTGTATCTTGAAGCTGTTCTTAAAAGTAGCAAGGTCAGTTTGTAGGGACGGCTTTATGGATAAAAAAACTGCTAGTAAGTGTCCCCGTCTCTCTTAGGGAGAGGATTACTCAACCTTATCACATAAAATACAATGATTTGTCCCATAAACGTCACCAGCAATAAACCTCCAGACAGACAAGGTTCAGAGGTTTATGAGTTGAGGAGGAAATTTATTTACATCAGTAAATCAAGTCACTGCCATCTAAGAAGGATTTGGCTTAAAAAGACAATTTCTTATAGAATATGGGAAACATGATTTTAAACAAGTGACAAAACAGCAGAGACATTAAAATCCATCCAGATAATATGGTAGTAAACTGCATTTTGGTATTTGATATTTGATTTATATTTAATTATAACCCATTCTTCTTCAGATTTAGCTTTTTCTAATTTATCTTAATACATGAGGCTTTTTTAAAGACTCTACAGACATGTATGACATTGTTCTTCATATAATTTCTTAAAAATATATACTTATCTAAATAAGTATTTGAGATAAACTCTCCCTTTTGTATTACTTTGAATCCTATAAGACAACGTGGAGTTCCCAGGCTCTATTCTAGGTCAGTGTTGTTCATATCTACATGCTCCCATAAGCTCAGGTAACAAAAAAAACAAAAGAGCTTGTCATAATTATGCTGATGACACTAAATTCTATATTACTGTCTCAGCAGGAGTGGTAGTTCCATGACTACTGTAATGAAGTTTTTACGGGTCTCTCCAAAAAAAATTACTAAGACAATTGCAACTAGTCCAGAATGCTGCTGCTAGTGTCCTCATGGAGACACATCACTCCAGTTCTCACATCTCTAAACTCTCTAAAGAACTTGATTTTTCTGCATGGTTCTGGTCCAAAATATAGATTTGATCTGCTGACACCATATGAGTCACAGAGACGTCTAAGATCACCTGGATCAAGTTCGCTTTCCATCCCGAGTTACAACAAAATAGAATCTGTATTTTACTTTTTACTGACTTTATATCTGGTACAAACTACCAGAAAACCTCAAGT
>CM047997.1:23070867-23083413 GCA_026261665.1 Melanotaenia duboulayi
GCCGATTGACCGGTGCATCTCTAGTCATTATGTTGTTTTATAAATAAGAAATGCTGTATAAATAAATTAGCCTGTATGGACAAAGAAGGCATTTTCCCTTCAATGAATTGCTGCTGAGAGGGGCAGGACAGGTTGCATCAACATGCCATGACTCATCTGTAATGCAAGATATTAATCTATAAAGCGAAGGCAGGCCCCATCCCCTCAAAGGGAGAGTTCTAGGTGAGCATTCTGGAAACTCCGTGATCTATAGGTAGCGTTTTAGCTTAAATGTGCTGCAGGTCTGCTTAATTGCTTGTTTGTAGTGTATTAAAAGTCCTGTCAGTCAGCTTCAGCCTTCCATAGCGAGAGGTTGTTTTGCTGATATCTGATCATGTTGTCTTTAATATATCAAGTCCGTCTCTCAAAGTCGTCATCATGCTGTGCACATTTGTATGTGTGTGTGTACTAAACTTTTGCCCCGTGTTAGTTACATCTTCATGCAGCAGCAGATTCCACCGCAGGGATTTCCCTTCATTATTATGCAGAGAGAACTACTGTGCTGCCTTCATAAATTATTCATTCATAGGCTGACAAACCTGTACGGCTCAACTGCAATTACCAGCTACCTTAGCAGAAGAATGTGTGAATGCGTTTGAACATAAGCCACCATTTGTAGCTGACACCTTTCAGTGTGAATGTGTGTGTTTCTGTGTTTTTTTTTTATTTTTAATACAGGTTGCAGTTTGATAAACCTGCCTCACCACTGAAGATTTCTTTAAAAGAATAAATCAACCATTTTTAAAGCAATTAGCAACAGCTGATCATTTGAGAAGGCTGATCCTCTACATGACGCTCTTTATACGTGCTAACTCCTCACCAGCTGTTTCTCCCTCCCCCTTTGTCAGCAAGGATACATGATGAATGCAATCACACACATTTACAGATCCGGATCTGCCAACCGGTCTGCTTTAATCCTGGTGTGATAGATGGAGCAGGTGGTGGAAACCTTCCTCAGAGGTTTTCTCCATGTTAACATGACAGCATCACACAGTTGCTGCAGGTTTGTCGGCTGCATCCATGATGAGAATCTCCCGTTCCACCACATCCCAAAGCTGCTCTACTGGACTGAGATCTGGTGGCTGTGGAGGCCGTTGGAGTCCAGTGAACTCATCGTCATGTTCTAGAAAGCAGGTGGAGATGATCTGAGCTTTGTGACATGGTGCATTATCCTGCTGGAAGTAGCATCAGAAGATGCTCCACTGTGGTCATAAAGGGATGGACATGGTCAGCAACAATACTCAGGTAGGCTGCGCTGGTTAAACCAGACCACGTTGGTACTAAGAAAATCTCCCCCCACCATGACACCAGCAGCAGCCTGAAGCGTTGATCCAAGGCAGGATGGATCCATGTTTTCTGAGTGATTTATTCATTTATATGAAGTTACAATTAAATTTTCAGAGCAAATGAATGGTTAGAGATACACTTCACTTGTACCAATGTGTAGCAAACGTTTACAGGAATCCCTTTTATTACAAAAGCCTTCACCCTTCTGGAGCAGCCCTCAGCCCTCTGTAGTAAAATGAAGTTACTATTTTGGAGATTAGAGCTTCTACGGCTAAATGTAGAGAATTTTAACATGATAAGAAAATCTCATTCCTCCATACTGTTCAAGTCTCCTTAATCAGGAAAGAAACATCAATCAGTTATAAACTGGAGGTCAAGGGCTGCTGATGGTGATGATGTATAACCGAATATACTTTACCAGATGATGATGCATTTGCTGTGGAAAAAATGACTCTGCTCTCCTTTTTTTCCACTTTTACAATTATTTATATTTAATAGAGAAATATATATTTAACTCTCACTGACCTGCAGTCGTCCATAAAGTGCTGCCAGGTCCAGAGGAGTCTCCTGTCGGTTGTTTCTCATGGTGGGGTCAGTCAGCTCCTGAAGCAGCACTGAAACCACCTCAGTGTGTCCATACTGGGCAGCACAGTGGAGAGCTGTTTCCCGCTCATGGTTCTGTGGAACAGCAGAAAAAGGAAACTGACACTGGGAAGAATGACAGTAAGAGAGGCAGTGGATGCACGAATCATGGTGGCAATAAAGGCCGAGAGATGTGACGTGAAGCCAGAGTTTCTCTCCAACTCGCTGGGCCGTTTGACCACAAATACACTCAGAAGCTGTTTTATAATACATTTATATAATACTTCAATAATAAACACCTCATGAACATCTAACATCAGCACTTGACCCATTTTAATAAACATAGTTTAATAATGTGCATTTATAATGTCTGTGCTGTCAAAATCCTCATTAAAAATAAAACATTTAAAATTTATTTTCAGAATAATTTTTACCACAATCACATTTATCAAAGTCCACCAGTGTAAAGTATAATGCACATGCTTTTTAACACCTCTGCCTGACTTGCACAGAGCTTTGTATGCGTGTATTTTAAAGGTTATGGGCAGTCTGAGAAACAGTGTCGATGTCCCAGATCTCCAGGGATGACTGTCAACAACGTGGCTGGTGGGCTCTGGAGTCTTGCAGCACCGGATGGAAACAGCCCCCATAAGGAAAAGGAAAAGTGTGCAGAGTGACACGTGAAAGAGAGAGGCGTGATGGGAAAGAAAAAGAGGCTAATCTGTACAAGTAGCTGAAAATGATTACACTAAGACCACATATTGATAGCATAAACAAAGACTGATTAAAAATTCAAAGCAAAAATGAATCCGTCCGTCCTGTAAAAGCACAGCAATGAAAAGACTCCAAAACATCATGACCACACATCACTGCTCAAATCCAATCTTTTGTCTTTTCTTGCTCTCCAGAGCCAAATCCTCCTCTGCCTCCATCATTTCTCATTCCACTGTCCCCCTATATGAAGACAAGCATAAACACACCAGTATATGCTTCACAGCCCCTCAGCCAATGATGTCCCTCCGTTCTCCCTATGGACTGCACACTCCTCCATTCATGTACGAGTGTCACCTTGCAGAGGAAGCCTGAATGCTGGTCCACTGTGGTGCAAGCACAATAACCAAACTCAGGGGACCATTTTCTCATTCATCACCATTTTCAGATATAACTGTTGCTCAGATTTTACAGAACAAAATCCATTTGCTCTGTTTTTTTGTGGATATTCTATCACTGTGTGTTAGATAATTCCCCTCTCATGAATGGTTTAAGTTTCATCTTATGTACATACTGACCTCATAAACTACTGCTGAGTCCCCAACCCGAACAAATGTAGCACACTCCGTCTTCATTTGCTGACACGTCAGAAGAACAGACAAACTTTAACCTAGAAAAAGAAGTTGGTGCACATGTAAAAATCTATCTTCACCCTCTCGCTAGTTCTGCATATTTGCAAGAAATAATAACAAACTAAGGAGCTACAGAGATGACGCTGAGGGAGAACTGGCCTGTCAGCAACAATAGACATTAGCCTCTTGAACAACCGAGCAACTCCACCTGCTGATGAAGGTTGTGTAATACAATCTCATGGTGTGTCGGGTGAAAGTTAATCCTTGCACATCCGGCTGGTGTTGTATTACATCATCAGAAAGCCTGATTTGTCACCTTTACAATGGGGTAAAACTTGTACGAATCAGAAAATACTGCAGGGGATTGTGGCAAGTTTTGGATGAACTACACACACATTTAGTTTTGCTTTTCTTACCACAGAAGCACCACAATTACAACTTATACCTCACTGTAAAGGTGACTTATCAGGCTTTCCAACAGAGATGCCACCATCACTTAATTAAAAGAAGAGGCATGCCTCAGTTGGATAGTACAACAGATTAAGTTTTCCTTTTCAGATTTTTTGGGTTATAGCAAAAAAAGATCAAGCGGGACAAAAACTGCAGAGAAAGGAGGAAACACATCCGACACGTTTTACTGCCTGAAGGATAATCACCAGCTTTTTACACTAAAGTAAAGAGAACTGCATAATTTCATGTTTACGTAACGTAGCTTTTAAATGAAATATCATTGTGTCATTTGCAGTTTTGTCATTATGTACGACTGTGACTGTGTTTACAGCAACATGACGCGTTCAGCAGCATCACTGAACGTTACTTTACACAGAGGAGAAGAAACTGACTGCAACAGATATGAACAACTATAGTTTAAAAATCAGCTCCACAACTGGGATATAAGAAATATCAAACGTATCTTTAGCCACAAAACAAGGTCTGAACTTGGATTATGCTTCAGTAACAATGACAATGACCACATGTTCATATTCAACTCAACATAAGCGTGAAACATCATACAAAGACCAATAACTCAGACTGATCGTCGTCACCTTTCAGTCTCTGCAGCGTTAAACAGACTTTATAGTTTTGTCAGACTGGTTTGCTGTGTTTCACATACTTTGTTTAAGACACGGAAAAAAGAAGAGTGACAAAAAGATGAAGTGGGAGACGGAGTGGCAGGACATGGGAGATAGAGCTGAAGAGGTGAGGAGCAGGAGAAAAAACTCTTCCCTCTGCGTTCTCAGAGTGGGCTATATATTTCCATTATGCTCACTCTGACAGCTTTCCGATACCATCACGCACTCAGTGCTTTGCTGCTGATTGGGCTCTGAGCAACAGTCATCTAGTAATGCCACATCAACAGGCACGGCAGCACGTCACTGCCATGAAAATGGATGTCATCGCTCTCCTTTCAGCAGCGAGAGACTCTGACAAAGCGGTAACGGTTTCAAATATAAAGAAGCTAAGTACTATGATAAATATGGTTGATTTTACCAAAAACATCCCCATATTTTTGTTATAACCACTTAAAAAGTCATTTACTTTGTAATTATATAATTATATGTGCAGAACAAGCACACAATCGACTTGCAGTCATATTATAACAGTGCATTTATCTACACTCAGGCTGACATTTTTCCCGTGGCTAACACTACTCAGTGCCAACTCAGGTCATCTGCATGGGAGCAAACAAGCAGCTACATTCATAAAAATGAGCACCTTTTTCAGACAAACCAAGACTAAAGTGCAGCCGGAGTGAGTGAAGCAGAGAGGCCTTTTTCTGAACTGTGCTAACGCTGATGGACTGATATGCAGGATTCCAGCATCTCATCACCACAGCAGCTGCCCAGGAAGAAATGAGCAAATAAAGACAGAAAAATGAACAACTTGCAACTTTACTTCTCTATTTACATTATTAAATTGGCTTCAGTTCTATACTTTTTCTATTAGCATGCATTTTTGGTTCTGGTATTCTGATGGGTGTAATATGGGTGATAGATTTCTCACCTTGCACAGTATTTCACTTCAAAACCTATGAGAGAAACCAAGCCACTGCCAGCTAGACCCATTCCTTTCTGCTGTTTGTGGGAGCACTGTGCTCTGTAGGAGACTGATGTACCTCAGTGTTGTTGCTAAGACCATCTAAACAAAAGATTGAGTACACACTAACACCAGAGTCCCTCAAAAGCCAGATACACTTTTTAAAAAGTCAACCTATTCACAACCTTTCACTGCAAACTATCCATGCAGAGCCAAGCGAAGCTTTCAGAGAAAGACGTCACCCCATTCCAAGTAGCATTGCAAATGTTAATCCAGTCGTATGTCTGAGGATCTTCTTTGTGTTTTCTTTACAAAGAAGCTCAAATTAAAGCCTCATTATCTAACTTTTCACACTTCACCTAGTGAAGGATATTCCGGCTTCCTTCTTGCGTCCTGTCTCTTCTCTGAGCTCTCTGCAGCCAGTAAAGGTCAGTCTGATGTCGACTCTTATCTCTTCCTCTGTGACTTTTTCGCTTTCATTTCCTTAATTCCTCCAATATTACTCCTCTTGGGTTTCTTTGCTAAATCAGCCATGGTGCACATTTAAAAAGGAAATGTGGCTGCTAGCATGATGTGATGCAGCTGTAATGTGATGCTCTCTGCTGGAACACAGAGTCCCAGTCGGATTCTCCCCCTTCGGGATGCTGCAGGGCAACAACGGTTCCAACACATCTGTGTGCCAACAAAAGACTGAGAAGCACAAAGTTTTAAGTAATTGAACAATTTAATTCTGATTTTTCTGTCAAATATTGCGATTTGGTTTGAGATTTAATTTTTTTTATTCCATCTTCTGTTTATTATTCACAGAGAAATGGTGGATTTCTACATTACATGACACCAAAATATGACCTGCTCTTTATTCTAACCTTCATTTACCAACTTCAAAAATTCACCCTGCGGCAAAACACMGAGGCCTGAAGGTTTCACCGAGGCCTGAAGGTTTCACCGAGGCCTGAAGGTTTCGACTTCGTCCTTGTAGTAAAGACACTTCAGACTGATGTTATTTATCTTATTTACACCACAGATGTTTCAGAAGTTGGACTGTTTTCTGTCCTCTGTGTTTTTTTGTCTCAGCGTTTCAGTCATTTATGGAAAATTAGTCGGTGATGAGGTGAAAAATGTGACTTCACAGCTGAGTGTAGCTGTCACATGACGCTAAAATGACTGTCGCACCAGAAAGACGACGGGAACAAGACTGAAGAAAGAGGATTTGTAAAACCGGGGATGCTGCAGGTTTGAAACCTGGATCAGGTGCAGTGTAACAAAAATAATCTTTTGCAATTTGCAATGTTTTAAATTGCAATTTAGATTTAAAAACTAACGTGTTTTTTTGGTTGTTTCTGTTTTTTTTTTACATACTCCTGACATCTATTTTCTAATTTCTAATTTAATTTTGAAATGTTGCGCTCATTCACGTAGCCGTGCACACGGGGGCTTGCAACACGATACAAGAAAATAGAAAAATGTTCAGTTTTATCCCATTTTTATCTTTCCCATTACCTCCATTGTCCACTGTTGCCTTTGATTTTGTTTTCTCTGGCAAAAAAAGGTTAAACCTAATGAAGGGAAGAGATGACGAAAGAAAAAAAGAGAAGATGGACCTTCCTGGAATAAACTACCCCTGCTCAAGTTGTGCTCATTAACAAGTCTGTGCTGTGCTGACATATCTGGTCTTTTCAGTGGTCATTTCATGCTGATTTTAAAGTCATGTTCTTTCTCAAGTTTGTTTAATTGGCCTTCTAGTAGCTTCACCAAACTTGGGTATGTACATGAACATTTAAGATCCCAAATCAGCCGGCAGCTTGTTCAGAAACTAATAAAAAATGCTGTTTTTTTGNCATGAACATTTAAGATCCCAAATCAGCCGAAACTCTTATAAAAAATTTACTGTTTTTTTCTGCGTATAGTAGCTAAAATAAAAACAGAAAGCATAGCTAAGAATTTAAAAGGCACAGTTTTATCAAGTAGTTGGAATAGTTGAAATTATCTTTAAAGTAAAGGCATCATAAGTTAAATATTTCTAAACAAGTCATATATGTTATGTTACCATGACAGCAAGATTAAAGATAAAATTTTTATTATATTGGCATAAAGGAAAATCTGTGTGTATTTAAGCAACATTCCTGGTAAATATGTCTTTATGGTTGCAGTTTAGCACCACAAACATAATCAAATGAGCTTTATAGTGCTTCCATATAACACCTAAATTAACACCCTCACACACACAATCTGCTCTCAGCTTGCAATAATCAGTCAGGGCTGTAATTTGTTTCAATTCATGGAGAAATGAATCAGTTTGCTCTTGGTGAACCTTAATTAGGAAGCTCTCTGCAGACAGAGAGTCAGGAAAAAATAAGACTTACCATTTTTTCCTTTAAAGATTACTCATAAGAAAACATCCAACGGCTCGGTGTGACTGTGTGTTTTGGCAGCAGCGGGATAGCAGTGGCCGTTTGAGCGAGGACTTTCCCAGAGCGGTTTCTCCGAGTAGTAGCATGTGTGCTCAGAGAAGCAGGGTTCACATGTTGATCATCAGGAAACATATGGATTCATTTTGTTGTGGGGCAGCAACATGCGTGCATGATAGGGCATAAAATTACCAAGAATGTAAGGTGAAGACACAGAGGCACTGAAGGAGAAAGAAATCTGCAGAAAGACGTGGAAGGAAAACGACCTCATGACCTGTCACCTTCGCCTTAGTTCACACAGTCCAATTTCCCAGAAGGCCTTGCTTGTGAAATGACTTCTTCTCTCATGTATTCACAATATTACGCTGTTGATCTTCTTTGGGGGAACAAATAAAAAAGGAAGGAGCTCAAGAAGATGGGAAAAAGTGCCGTACACCCATCTGCTGGTGGAAAAGATAACATTCCTGAAATGCATCTGCTGCATGGTGACATTCTTCACTCAGTCACTTACAAACACACATATATGTAGAGTGTAAATACCCAATAACCCTTTTAGTTACTCACCCAGAGGTTCACACAGAAGAGGCCGCCCAGAGATTGTGGGCTGGTTCCCACACAACACATCTGCACTGCATCAGTGGGCAAGTCTGCAGGACAACTGTCCTTTACCCTCCACAGTCTGACGTGCACATAGTTATGTTTACAGTTCAGCTTTCCTCTAGCCAAGCACCCTGAGGTGCCTGGATTTTTGTTATTTAAAGAGCTACAGATTTAAAATTCCTGTGAATCACTGCAAACACTGTCCACAACATTATACATACTCCCTTTAAAAACAGTATCCTGCACTAATATTTCACCATATCTTAATGAAGGATAAAGTGGCATGCTTTTTAAGGCCAAATTACAGGTTGTGTTAATCCCTTATCCCAATAATTGTAGTTTTGTGGTTAGAGTTTGGTTTTTAATTAACGTTCAGAGTCATGCAGAGGCAGAAACTTAAAACAGGATGGCCAAACTTCAGAATTGAATCAGTTTCTAAACAGAAGCCTTAGTAGAAGCTGTTTTGGAAGTTTTATGGTATCCGTGTTTTTCATATTGTTCAAAATCACACCTCAATGTCCATGAGAAGATGCTCTTATCTGCAGGAAGTAAAGACACAATAATAAAAAAGGGACATCATTTAGTATGGTAACACACAACCACTCAGCTGTAATGGACTCTTTATTCTTATAAGCTTCTCCTGAAGATATGAGCGAAGCTACAAACAGGAAAACTGAACTAAATGAGACAAAACCAAAAACTATGATCTTAACAAACAATAAAAAAACCAGAACTATAAACCAAAATCATGAAAACTAAAACATGACACAAACATGATCCAGTCACTCAGCATTAATAAGTTAGGGTTCATTTAAAGCAGGCCCCCCCTAACGACGACTAATCCACCATCCAACTTGCATCCTGTCTCTTCTCTGAGATCTCTCCAGCCAGTAAGCCAGTCCATTGTTGACTGTTGCCTTCCCTTTTGCTATGTCATTTTCTCCTTTTCTCTTTCTTCCTTTTGCTTTTCTTTGCCACGGTGTGCGTTCAAAATGGCCAAAGTGTTGATATCTAGTTACTGGTGCGTGACATGGTGGCGTAGAGCAAAACACAAAGCTGGAACACAAAGTTGTAAAGTACAGTTTGTCAGCGCCAGGATGCTGCAGGGTGAAGACGGCCCTTAGCACACGTCCATTTGCCATCAAAAAGTCAGAAACAAGGAGTTTTATAGTCGGAAACTTGCTGCTTTAATAAAAAACAAACAAAAATACAAAGTATTTTAAAAGATCAGTGTGTGTTATGGGGCTTCGTGAAACAATCGTAAAGCAATATTCTATACATTTGTGTGCATCATTAGGCCGAATGGAGTGCATGTATCTGTGTTAGTAAAGCTCTATGCTGTGCCAAACCTCCCAGCACAGCCCTGCAGCTCCAAAACTAATGAGAATTTCCAAAGTAAATATGCAGCTTCCTTCTGCTTGTTGAGTCAAGGTGCAAGGTAACTCTTATCAATGCAATTATTTACCAGGGCAGAACAAGTGTTGTTTTTAAGGATCTGTCCTTCAATGTCTTCAAAATCAAACAACACTCTCATTGTTGGATTGCAGAAGCATCAAAACATTCAGGTCATTCATTCGCTTTCATTAAATACTGGCAAACGACCCAAATAACTAATTTTCTACTTATTATGGTTCATTATTAGCTGTAAAAAGATAACCACATAAAATGCAAAATGAAATAAGTGAAATGGTGCAAAGATGAGATTTGTGCTCTATACTGTCAAGCAGCAAGCCTGCAGTTACAGAGTTAATAAGCAGGAGCTGAAGTCAGCCACAAATCAAGGTGAGTGCTATCAACAAGAAAGCACAAGAGCATTATCAGCATTAGCTAGTGTAGCTGTGAGCATTTTATTTAGCACTAATGTTTCCACAAAAGACCAGGTCAAAGGTTTCCAACTAGAAAAGTTTCAAAAAGAAGCTTTGCAGCTTACTCTCAGTAGCAACGTTGCTACGTCAGGGGTTACCCGGCACAGCAAACACCACAACTCGGTAGGCTTAGACACATTTATAGTCAACACAGACACAAGCAGGACGCCTCTCCATGCTCCTTGTCCTTCCTCTCCGAAGCCTCGGCACGCTACTGCCGATAAAGAGTTCAGGATTAGACATGCGTTACAGCTGTGCCAATCTGCATTACCTGCTGCTCCCTGAACCACCGTCTCACCCTCCTTCCCACAGCCGAGGACCATGCCCACCACCACTCTTTTAACTTAGAGGGATTTTCCATTGTCATGACTCTTGGACCTTGGTATTGATACTGCAAACCTCACCACAAGGTGCACGCAGTTACTTCTGGTCTTAATAAATTTTATAGAGACACATTTCAAACTGACAGAAGCTCCTACCTGATTCTCAAGTTAACACAGAAAAGAACAAGCAATACACACAACTATTGATTAGTCAGACCTTAAAACTCTGTGCTTTTGACTCATTTTGTTGGCACAGTGACTTTTATTATCCACATTCCTGGAGCCCAGCAGAGTCCTGAGGCTGAGAAACCGCACGTCACAACTTCTTTTTGCCATCCCGGTGAATCCAGATTACAGCAGCATTTCGCTTAACAACATCAGGTCACATTCAAGCACATGGATGTCAACACACTGGCCATTTTACATGCACTCCACAGTGACACACCATCAGAGGACATTATCGGAGGAAGCGAGGAAAAGAAAAAAAGTTACAGAGCAAGAGATAAGACAAGACTCAACATCAGACTGACTTTTACTACCTGGAGAGAGCTCAGAGAAGAGCCAGGATGCAAGACTAATGCTGAATCAGCCATCATCAGGGGCACTTCGTTAGAAAAACTAAATCAGTTTAAAGTTCAGTAGTGTGGCTTTAATCACACAAGTAATCAACTCTCAGACCAGACCAGGATTAAACCTTTATGACATGGGACTACTGACTTTAAAATCTAAGGCCAGCTTATTTCATTTTCATTAAATGAACAAAACACAAGACTCAGGTGAACAAAAGTCTTTCTTGAAATGTACGTAATTTAGCTGCTTCACACACTGTCACACTGTGAGCTGTGAAATTGCAGGCCTAAGAAAGCGAGCAGTTTGCCAGACAAAGACACATCACAACAAGAGACACGCAACTTCTCAAAACATGTATTTGACCTTGCATGATGAGTGCAAGCCTCCAGTAAACAAGCAATCTTTCCCTATCAATCACTGTCTCTCCAACATACACACATAAACAGTCTTTATAATCATCTTCTCCAGTCAGGCAGCCTCCACCTCACTCTCATGCTCCTATAATAACCAAAAACAGCTGTGAAAGGGAACTACTGGGACCAATTAGGCAGTAAACAGAGCTGGAGCTGTTTTACAGCCAAGTAATAACATCCTCTAATAATCGTCTATTGGCTGCAGAGTCGAAGTGACCCACCTACACACCTCTGCTGCCTTTATTTCAGTCAACCTCCCATTTACTCATCGCTGTTCCCTCCTTCTCAGTAGTCACTTCACCATCCTCCTGAGACCGGATCTTTTGTTTGATTTATGTTAGAGATTTCTTCTAGCTATTTATGGTTTGGAGGAACCAATAAATATAATTTTATAATTTATGATTATACATATTCTTATAATTATACATATTTTATTATATGTGATGCAGATATAAATATAATTTTAAATTGAAAAACAAAATTTCTTCTGACACCACCAAATGGAAGTAAACATTCAWCGGGTTCCAGTTACACAGAGTTTAGTTATTATGGTGCAGACAACCAGATATGTGATATCCTCATAGGAGGACGCTGSATCTCAGGTAGTTAAGTATAAAAGTGAAGACACATGTTTGATTAACTTTCCAGTTAGAAAACAGGAAAACAACTGAAAACAAGGGGTAACCAATAAAATTAATCTACAAACCAAAGCAGYTTTCAACACAAGTAAAAGCAAACACAAAGTAATCACGGGTAATGTACAGCCAACTGATTGYGACTGTATTTCTGTGATGGGTGAGAGTGTGTGAGAGATGGAGTATATCACCCTGATTAATGTATGCATGCTCGCGTATGACTGTAGACATGACAGAGAGAGAGAAATGTGGAGCTTAGGCCTCGTAAACACACACATGCTCCATAAATCTCACCCTCTGATTTATGCCTGCAGCTTTCAAGCTGCTGCATCCCGACACCGACATCAGGTACAAAAACAAAGCAAGACTACCGTAGAAAATGTGCAGCAGGAAAAATGCAACAACTTCAGTTTCACAGTGTTAAATCAGGATTATACAAGTGTG
>CM047997.1:23112485-23124134 GCA_026261665.1 Melanotaenia duboulayi
TACCACAGTACACACTTCAAATGTCCCCCCGATCCAACCTCTTTTCTATAATTGTGTTAAATAATGGAGATCTCAATTTCAATCAAAATAATCGTGATTATCATTTTTCCCATAATCGAGCAGCCCTATTAGACACAGACTAATTTTCTTGTTTGACTGTGTGGAATTAATATTTTGCCTAATTGTTTTAATTTTTTGGCTAAAAAAGTTGGCAAATTGGTTGCATTTCTCAGTGGAAAGGAGCTCTGGGTTTATCTGTATAGGAGGATTTGTAAGTTTCTTGGTAATCATTCCAGATAAATGCAGCTCTCTGGCCTTCACGGCTCATTGTTATAGTTACGCAGGCTTTGTTTGTACAGCTCAGAGTGAATTTGAAATTTATTTTTCCGCCATTTCCGCTCAGTTTTTCTGCTTTCTCTTTTTAGGAGGGTGGTGGTCACCCTCCTAAAAACTGGTGTTTCTCCATGGAGTTTTCTGTTTGCTCAATGCGCTACGTTCAGGATTTTCAGACTGAAATGATCCAGGAGTCCATCAACTGACTCTGCACTGGTTGTTGGTAACATAGCTATGGCCTCCACAAACTTAGCACTTGTTCTTTCATTAATGTACCTCTTCCTAACCGAGGAGCAGGTTGGTTGGACATTCTGAGTGATCAGTAAATCAAACAAAATACAAAAATGGTCAGACAAGGCCGAGTCGGGGACCAGAAGAAGAAATATCAACACCTTTTGAAATAACAAGGTCCCGAATGTGACCTCGAATGTGGGTCAGTTCTTTTACATGTTGCCACAAACCAAACATCCAATATGGAAGAAAATTCCTCGACATTACCATCCGTCATGTTATCTATGTGAATGTTAAATTGTTAAAAGAATTTAACCAATCCTGCACCAAGCTTCTTCATCTGTTACCAGAGGCAATAAAACAAGATGCCAAATGAAATCAAACATTCGTTTGAGGATATTTTATAATTAAGTTAAATTAAATCGTAATAAATATTCAATTATTTCAAATCCCAGTAAGAAGGCCGTAATCATCCATGTAGGCAGGTTTAAACTACTTCAAAATCAGAACTCCCAAACCAGGACTCTGAAGGGAGAAACCCAGCAATCTGGAGGGTTTTTTTTATTCGAAGCAATTAATTTAACCCCAGTTATACCTGCAGTAAATAAACTGCTTGTGCCTTCATCCTCTGGAGCTTAGAGAGGGTTTGCACGGCTGTTTCCAAACAAATCTTCTAAAGAGTGAATTTTCACTGCTGCATCATCTAATGAACAGAAGCACAAAGGACTGATGTGGTGCTGATGTAAATGTGTCCATGCGACAGCTTCAAGTCCCTCCATTTTGTCCTTGAAAAGACACAAATAAGAACACAATAAAGACACAATAAAGAAAATTTTATCTAAGAATATGTACTTCAGGTAAGAAGCGCAGCTGAGCACAAAAAGCTGACTCCACTGTAGAGAAGCACGGTTCTCTGAAGGCTAATTTATAAAGATTTGCTATGCTTTTATAATGTGCTATCTTGTCGCTCACCCATTTATCCCATCCCAGCTAGAATACTGTAATTCTCTATTTCTGAAAAGAAAAAAAGGCTCCCAGCTTGCCTTGAATGAACTGAATGAAGCAACTTATAAAGCAAAGCTTGCATCAAAACATTGGCTGGATTTTGTTATTTCTGAGGCAAGAATATCTGTTTTCTTTTGAACTGAGACGAGTCTACCTGAAATACTTAGATAACACCTCAGCAGTCTCTGGAAGCACCCACATAAAAAATCTGCTGCATTATATGCACTGTTTGCAACAAAAGCCTAAAAAGTGTGTTGACTGGTACTGCCAGGTCCCTGCAGAGGCTAAAACTTAAACCAAACAGGTCCGAAGACAAGGAAAAAGTGATTAGGCTTTCAACCTCTGCTGTGAAATCAATGCTTTGTTCTAAATAAGGCTTCTGCAGCAGCATTTCAATACCTATAAAGACATAAAAGTAACAATAGGATAAAGACAGTGGGATGATGCACAGTTCAAACTGGATTTCCACCAATTTTAGTACCAAAAAAATCTCGTCAGGTGAGAGGGCAACAGGTGTGCAGCGGAGGACATTCATTTTGTGACTGAATAGAGCTCATTTCATAAGGCTGAACAAAATCCTGCACAGAAGAAACAATCAGCTCAGCCCTAATTCACACCAACCATCCTTTAATCCCACAGTCCAGGGTCTCTTAAAGAGAAAAACAAGGAGACAGCCCAGTCGTAATGATCACTTCTCAGTCTTGCACAACCACACGCAAGCCAATCAGCGTGTGCGCACAAGCAACACACAGCTGCCATTGTTACAAATCTCCCCCCTTACAGGGCCACTGCAAGAAAAGAAAAAAAGGTGCAGACAAACAAGGCGCAATTATAGACTGACGTATAAATCTATGGCCAACCACACCGAAAACACTCTGTGAGAACGCCGTGTTATTATATATGCAAATAGCCCTGCAGTTTTTACACATTCTATAAATACGTGACAGGGCAGGACAATAAAGGCCAAAGTACATGCAATAATATGTATCCTGTAAAGTACCATCCAGGGATTATATACAGCAGATTCAGCAACCTAAATGGGTCATTTCTATGCTTATTAAGGAGACAAAAAGATTGTGTGCTTAGAGAAATGTTGAATTAAAGCCTCAAACTAAAGTTTGCATTAAAATGTGCAGTAATGTAAGAAAAAAGGAAGCAAGAAGGATGATATTACTCTCTGAATTAAGTCTATAATAATCTATATGCTGCAGTAAATCTTGGTAAGAGGTGTACAAGGTCTAAAAGTTATTTATGAGGCCCTCACTGTCTTTAACGTCCTCGTTCTGTGAGGCTTCACAGCGGCCACCAACATAAACTCAAATAGTGGAGCAGCTCAGCCAAGCATGAAGAGAAAACCCCCAAAGAAATGTTTGACTCACTTTCAGAAAATAAACATATTTTTACTATTCACATGCATCACTGTCTCTTCTCATCTTTTTTTAATCTCTCAGATAAATGCAGACACAGGCCCAACGGCATCGTGGGAAATGCCCGTTTGGCCCAAGTTTGGAGTGTAGAAAAACGGAGGGCAGCGTGGGAAACTCTCACAGCTGAAATGATGTGCTTTCACATTTTCTGCAATAGTACGGGCTTAAGAACACGCGGCACTGTGACAGTGATCTCCACAGCAAGTAATTCTCTGTGTTTGTCACTTCCTCCTGATATTTGCACTTTCTAAACTGCTAACCTCCTATCTGACTTCCCCCCTTTGATTGGGTTTCCTGATTAATAATTTAACTTAATAATTTGTCACTAACTTCCTGTTACCGGTTTCAGGTCTGCAAACGTCTTTGTTGGTTTCAGTGCTTCAACTTTTCTGAATATAACAACATCCTTCCTAATAGTCAACAAATGAGGACAACATCAAAGCAGTTTTGTTACTACTTATGTTTTCTTGAGAATAATGAACAGTTTTCTGATAAAACAGATGACTCAGCACAGGAACAGAATATTTGATCTGTTTATTAAAATAGAATTAACTAGTCATGAAGACATGGGATCTATTACTTTTAGGATTTTCACACATGACCATCCAGAGATGGTCTGAAGAAGAGAAAATATCCAGTAAGCAGCAGTTGTCTGGACCAGAAAGTCTGGCTGATGTCAGAGGAGAATAAAACAGAAACCAGCGATAGAGCAGAAAAAAAAACTAAACTACAGAAATATTTCAGAAAACACATTTTTCTGAGATGAGAGGTCTGTTTTGTTTTGTCCAATCTTTTCACAATTTTTGTTGTTATTTAGGTTTTGAGATCAGTTCCACCATCGACCCCCCTCTCTAAGCCGTGAACCAAACAAAGCAGCTTCGTATCACCCAGGTACAGGACTGTAGGATCACAGCAGACTCGCTGGAGACAAAAACAATATTTCCCCCAAACACATACAGAATTAATATCAGGGAAAAATCCATGGCATCCTTCCCACTGATGATGCATCATACAGCAGCTTTAGAGACGTCTGTAGAAGCTGATTTATGTTTGGAGTGTTTTGTCCTCCAGAGCTCCGAGTTAACCTGAATAATAAACCTTCAACTTTTAATCTATTTCTATTTTTTAACTTGTATTTTAGACCTAATCTCAAGGAAGTTTTATATCTCTATTGACATGATATGTACCTCAGGCTGTAGACAAACCTTTACTGATCCAGAAGTGTTAGCTCCTAATAAAACTGAATTTAAACCCTCATGCCAATCTGCCGTAAATAGCAAACAGTGCCATGCATCACGACAAAATAATGTCAAACTATCTATACTTATGCTGAGTTTTTACATTTATATTTATAACTATTTCAGGTGACAATCATATTAAAGCAACTATGTCTTATATGTGGGCTGCACTGTGGTGTGGTGGTTAACACTGCAGCTTCACACCTTGAATCCGGGGGGCGGTGGCCTTTCTGTGTGGAGTTCCCCCCGTGTATGCGTGCGTTCTCTCCGGCCTCCTCCCAGTAATTGATTACTCTAAATTCTCCCAAGGAGTGAGTGTGAATGGTTGTTTGTCCCCTATGTGTTGGCCTTGCGATGGACTGATGACCTGTCCAGGTGTACCTGCCTCTCACCTGTTAATGCTGGAATAGGCTCCATGTCTTATATGTTTTGTATCTGCTCTAAAAGCCACGACTGGTCAGTAAATCGACTATAAAGAAAATAAGAAGAACTCCCGACATTGTGCTGATGAGCTAGAAAATGACTTTTTTTATGTAACGAAGACACTGGAAAAGCTACAGCAATGTTTCTGAGATTAAAATCATTCATATCCAACTAGTCTGAGCAGAAATGGCTGCTTAGCAAAATCTGAACTATTCAAGCAAGGCTGCTTGCATGAGATCAAAATGCTTTTTAACTTAAACTACAGGACAATTATGAGGATATTAGACTCATCATTTCGTTCTGCTTCATGCCAGCCTTGACACGGACTTTCAGAAAGCCCAACATTTAATAAACTATAATAAAGCATCAATCTGCAGAAAGGAGTTTGCAGTTAGCCCTGATTAGTTTCGCCTCATAGCTCTGCTCTGAAACGCCCGTCATGTGGCTGTTTATGGCTGTAGGAATGCTGCAAATCACAAACAGGATCATTTTAGCTTAAATCTGCTGAAAGACAAAGGCCCAATTGAGTCTAGCCTTTCCCTCCCTTTAACCCCTCTGCATGACCCTGGATTGCAACATCCTACTTACAGTAAGTTTGAGATTACCACACTGATAAGAGAAAAAACTTTCATGCAGGCAGTATTTGAATATGTTTGATAATAGGCGTACGTGCATGAGTGTATCCATCCATCCATCCATTCCATCCATCCATCCATTATCTTGACCGCTTATTCCATTTCGGGTTGCGGGTGAGCTGGAGCCTATCCCAGCATTTTAACAGGTGAGAGGCAGGGTACACCCTGGACAGGTCACCAGTCTGTCGCAGGGCCAACACAGATAGAGACAAACAACCATGCACACACACACACACACACACACTCCTAGGGAGAATTTTAGAGTGTCCAATTAACCTAACACTTAGGTTAATTGTTAGGTTGTATCCATATCTATATTGATATAAACTATTATTACTCATTAATCATGATTAACTTTACAAAAAGAAAAACTGCCTTATAAAAAATATCCAGCTTCTATGATCTGGAAAGATTTCATAATTTGCATAGATGATCCCTAAAAGTTCAGCATCTATTTATAGATTATAGAGCCAATAAGCTGCCATTCTTACCATAGAAGAAGAAATAGGGTTGAGTTTATTTTTTCCACGACAACTATAATGACTTCATTTTGAGATCAAGTCATGATGGTTTTCTCAGACTAACTTCTAAATTATAACAGCTTTCACAGCCCAAATGTAGATAAACAAAAAATAAATAAAATGTAGAAAGTACAGAGTTAGAAAAGAAATACACTACGCAGCTTCACCTTTACACATCTCCAGCTTCCAAACTGAGCTCTCTTACTTTCTTTTTGTCAAAAATTAATAATACAAAACTTGGAAACAGACAAGCCTTATTAATAAGAACAAGTAAAATCCATTATAACACAATCCTAAAACCAAAATACGACAACAAAACCCACAAATGATAAGTTAATACAGAACAAAGCTGAAACTACCTGAACAAGAAGAGCACAAAGAGCGTAAAAAACTAATCAAAGATAAAAACAAAAGATGAATCTGTGAAAATGAAATGTAAAATGCAAACATAACACCCACACTCCCTTACAAAAGTCACATGTGAGAGCGTGGCGGTGCAGTGCTGTGATGTTTTATGGATGCATCCATCGCTCTTCTTCCTGCCAGCCTTGACTGGGCTGACACTTCTCACAAATACTTGGAAATAAACACCTTTTGGAAAAGCCTTAAAGCAGCATTTTAATCCCAACTAAATTATCCATGACTGCAATGTCCCAATCTCTAGTTTTATTAAATGATTAGACTGAAGTCCAGCTGAGTCTGTCTCTAAGTGGTTAACGCTCAGATTTCCTAAACATCCCTCTTGCCTCACAAGGGTAAACGGACCAGCAGCAGGGGTATGAGCTAAGCTGGAGATTACAATTCACAGCCGGTTATATCACAAAGATGTAAACCACGTGGGCCATCTCTGGTTGGTCATTGCAATTCTCCTCATCAGGCAGCCTAACATTCAGTGTATCTCTGGGAAGGGATTTCCCTCTATCGCTCTAACTCTCCTCTCCATCTCCAGCTCGCCTTTCTCTTACTTCCCTTCTCATTTATTTCCAGCCATCATTCTCCCTCTTGGTTTTTCTGTGCCGCCCTGCAGGCCTTTCCAATGCTCCCCAATTCACCGTCTCTCCTCGCTGCCCTTTCAATTAACAACAGAGGAACAGAGATTTCCAGCCAAGACAGCCTCCTTCGTTCAAACAAGGAGGCAGCACACACTGATCACACCAGCCGCTCAACACATACACACTGAGGTTCATGAAAAATGCATACACACATGGATGGTTCTATACTGTATTTTCAAAGCACATACAGTACAGAGTGACCTACTTCATGTGCAACACAGGAGAAGACCAGGAAGGAAAGATGCTCTGTTTGCAGAGGATCAAGCTTTAATCTGAAAGGAAACACGTGAACTGGGAATGCAAGCAAAAAAAAACATAAATACATCAGAAATAAGTGACTTCAATGGGGTTTCCAAGCAGCTGCTTACAAAGCTCGTCCCAAAATCCATACAAGTGAGTGATGAGGGACAGCTAAGCTAAGTACACCTAAGCAGCTAACAATGAATCACAGACCTGGCTGCAAATCACCTGCAAACAGCACTCTTCCTGCTCAGTAGTTACCGGGTCTGCTGAGGCTGCAAAGTGGATAATTTAGGTTTCCTGTCTTGGGTCACCCTCTTGGGTCACTTTGAGGTTAACAGCTGGGTCAGACTTGTCACAGCCGTGGTGTAAATTAGATAACCCACATCTTTGCTAGAGCAACGATGCATCACCTACATTTGCAGCAGGAAAGGAAGGAAACTTTAGTTTCTCCCCTCTTTTCTTTATATTTGGCTTGCATGGAGTCACTTTGTTGCCATTTTGTTAAAGCTGTCTTGAGCTTGGAGGAAAATTGAAAGAGTGTTAAGTGTTGAGCCAGCCCACATTTCTTTATGCATAGCTGGAAAAACAGGAACATGTGTGGTTATTTATTCAGAGATAAACAAACAGAAATAGAAAATCTAGTATATTAGGAAACCAACCCAATATTGCGTCTGTACAATGTACCTTTAAATAATTAAAAGTTCAGAGCGCATTCACACCAGGATAGTCAGGGGGACTAGTAGTACATTGCTGGCCATATCTAAGTTTTTGTTCTTGAGAAGTCTTGAGTGTGTTTTTTCAAATAACTTGTTATTTAGAAACTTCTTTCAGAGAGAAAACTGTCAAGATTCGAGCAGTTCTTCCCAGATTACATCAGCTCTCCCTGCTCCCTTGCTGTTCAAACATACCACAGTTTTCACTGCAGTAGAGATATCCAGCCTACAGCACATCTGCTAGCAAATCGCACCAAAGTATACCTGCAAGCAAATCAAGACCAAGAGAATCAGAATTTGTTCTTTGGTCCACACCAGAGTGCAAATCAGTGTTCTCACCACTCCAAATGAACCGCACTATCCATGAAAGTGGACCAGGGCCAGTGTGAATGTACCTTTATATTTGGAGGAAGGAAAACACAGAATTCCAGCATAGGAACCTTATGAAACATGGTGGCGGAAGTATCATCATTTGAACCCATTTTACTGCATCAGGGATGAGGTGACATCTACTTATTTTATATAGTAAATATATTTGTGTAAGAAGTCAATTTGAAGTAAACTGGACCAGAAAAATAAAGCACAATTAAGAGAAAAGAAAGTTTGTTTGTGTTTTTATTACTATTATTATTATTATTATTAAAGTCATGGCTTTAATCTAGTAAAAATATCTGGTGAGGATGTGAAAGAAGCAGCTCGTGTGAGGAAAACCCTAAACATCCTATAACTTAAGCTGCAAATCTGTGAAAAGAAAGAAGCTAAAAGTCGTGAAAAATGTTCAACTGGAGCAAGAAGGTGAGAAAACTAAAATTTATGACCTTAGATCATTTTTACTTTTAGTAAGGGCACAAACTTTTACGTTAGGTTTTAAGCAGATTTTGGTAATGAAGGAAAACCCAGCTGAAAACCTTCCACCTACAACCTTCAGTGGTTTATTATATTTCCTGTTTATTTGAAAATGACAGAGTAAAAAGGTTTAAAGAAATTTTCCAGGCCAATATTCACACATCGTGATCACCGGTGCAGAAACCCGAATTTACCCCTTATTGACTTTTCTTATTGGATTTCCCCTCTTTGCTGTTTAGGATGAGAGTCTGTAAATGAGCTCATGATAATCTGATCATACAGCATCTTAAATCTCAATTATAGAGAAAAGCACAGGCAGTAGGGGGGAAAATGATTAAGCATTTAGACTGGTGGGCCAGTAGAAAATGCTGAGTCAGGATATCATAGTTTAGAGATTGTACAGTGCAATCCACTTCTGATGACATGAACACGACCGTAGTGGGATTTGAGGTACATGCTGAGTCAAAACTCGCTGTTCGGTTAACAGCTCTGCACAATTTGGCTGCAGCCTAGACATCAGTGTGTCATGTTGATGGAAGGTCAACGTGGTATTAAAAGCATTTTCAATATCATATGATACACCTCCATTTGCTGCACATGTCCCTGACGGCAGACCTCAGCTGCATGTTGGATTCCTCTCCATTAGGAGCACAAGGGGGATGGAAATGTGGAATGTGCTGCCTTGAGAGAATATGAGTGGGTGAAGACAAAATAAAGGGTTTGCACGAGCCTGATTTACAGCTTCCAGCTACATCAAGTTACCAGTGGAGATATACAGTTATGTAAAGGGACAGCCGCATGCACAGAAAACTGCTTTGTCACCATCCCAGGCAAGCAGTGGGATGTAACTCAATACCTTGTTGCAGCAAAAAAGTGCACAACTATACACAGCAACACAAAATATACAGAAATACCATCATTTTATTTGTTTTATAGATTTTTGTTTTAACTATGAAATGGTTTAAATAATCATTTATATGGCACCAAAGCAAAGTCTGATTAGACTAGTTTATCCTTTTTATTGTGAGTTTTGATGGCTTATATGTAACTCTTACTTATTTTTAGCTTGTCAGGGACTCCTGTGACAATCAGCTTTTAACCTTGTTAACTAGTACTTGTGGTGTTTGTGGGAAACAAACAAACAACATGTCATATCATATCATGGGAGAAAAAACTGTCAACATCATGATCTGAGCATTTTAACCCTGGAAATGAATAAAGTTTGTCTCTAGGTTGTCTAGTGTTTGTTTATTGTGTTACATCTACGCCGTTTTAATGGATTATTTTCCTGTAATGAAGAGATTTTTTTTTTAGATAAGTTTTATTAATGCTTGAAAGGGAAAAAATCTGCTTTGTTGTTTGTTTTCTTTTAATGAACCTAAGATGTTATTATGTGTTTATCTTATTTATAACTAATAAACATTATAAATTTGTTATTGTGCTTATGCTAGCAAACAGTATGTAAAGCTATCATTTTAGCATAAAAGAAGAAAATTCTTTTGTTTTATAGATATTTGTGTACTGTATATTGTTATTTATTTTACATTGTTTGTTCCTAGTTAAAGTTAGCCGTTTGTCATGCTGGTTAGCTGAACTGGTAACTGGTTGAGAGAGCATCCCGTACACAGAGACTGTAAACAACCTGGGGCCCTTTGCTGCATTCCTTTCTCTATTTGGTAAATAAAGGCATAGAGTCCATAAATTCTATACTAAACACTGGTTTGTTTAGAAAATAAAATAAAAAATGCTGTAGCATCACCAGCAGAGTAGGTCCATAGCTTTAATTCAGTAGAAGAAGAAGTTGTCTAAACAGGAAACAATAACTGTGGAGGACATCCACGAGAGAAACTGAGAAATTATTTTAATCTTTATGAATATTTGGGATATTATGCTGTCACATGGCCTCAATGTTGCCGATTAATACTGGAAACAGCTGCTGAGTTATGTTGTTTTAATTTTTCAGGTCATGTCATTCACAAGGTCAGTTAGGTTCTTTTTCTTGATTTTTTTTACGCATTCCCATCCACGTTGCCTTATTTACATTCTCTAGACAAATATATCAAAAGCAGCAGGCCTCGCTATTGTGAGAGTTTGGTTTATATTTAATGCTAAAACGTAAACATGTGATATTTATGATCTGCGCTACGAACAAATCATGCTGGAACTCAAATTAACAACCAACACACTTTTCTTTCGCTTTTTAGTACAACATAAAACAGGCAGTGGTTTTAATTGGGCCACACAGCCCAGCCTTGCTGAATGTTGTATAAAAGTGAAGTGATGAGGATTTATGTCCTTAGAACCATAACGCTTTTCACCAAATGTACTTCACTGGTTAAAGCTGAACACGTGATGCAAAAATGTACCACAAATAGAAGAACAAGTGGACTATTCTGAGTTTTCTGTATCAGCAGCAAAACATCCGTGTGACAGCAACACACACACACACACACACACACACACACACACACACATCCCATCCCTCTGACCCCTCAGTTTCACCCCTGGCGGTTGTCTGGGAGACGCAGCAGACAGTACAGCCTGTCTTTGCCGGGCTTAAAACGGGTCAGGAAGTCGCAGCTGATGCCAAAGATCTTTCAACCAAGAAGAAAGAGAAACACACATGAGAAAAGTACAGATGCACATTCATCTGCATGCACGCTCCCCACGCTCAGATGTCCTGGATTATGTGACTCAGCAAAGACCCGAACGGATGCTGAACAGTGAAGATGGATAGTCTCACTTAACAATTCAACTTTGCAACTAATGACTGTCCGGAGTGTCTGCGTGTTATAAAGTGGACTCTGCATTATTTCTCAGTTTGCTGAAGGGCATTCAACACTCATGTTTGTGCATTCAAAGGGTTTTAGTTCAAATTTTTTGATCCCACTAGCCTATAAGCAATCCCCTGATAGAGAGTTTACTGTAAGAAATTCAGGGATAGAGTCCAAAAATCTTTATTCTACAGTTATACTCATCTCT